>RCUC01120878.1:0-19774 GCA_003697995.1 Taxidea taxus jeffersonii
GTTTTCTTTTTTTAAGATTTTACTTATTTATTTGACAGAGAGAGATCACAGGTAGGCAGAGAGGCAGGCAGAGAGAGGGAGAAGCAGGCTCCCCGCCGAGCAGAGAGCCCGATGCGGGGCTCGATCCCAGGACCCTGAGACCATGACCTGAGCCGAAGGCAGAGGCTTAACCCACTGAGCCACCCAGGCGCCCCGTTTTTCTTTTTTTTTAAAAAAGATTTTATTTATTTATTTATTTTGACAGAGAGAGAGCAAGCAAGCACAGGCAGACAGAGTGGCAGGCAGAGGCAGAGGAAGAAGCAGGCTCCCTGCTGAGCAAGGAGCCCGATGTGGGACTTGATCCCAGGACGCTGGGATCATGACCTGAGCCGAAGGCAGCCGCTTAACCAACTGAGCCACCCAGGCGTCCCTCTTTTTTTTTTTTTTTTTAAATAATTTCTATTCTTCATTGTTACACTTTGGGTTTAATTTGCCTTTTCCAGTGTCTTAGTTGAAATGTAGAACATGTATTTTAAGTTTTCTTTTTTTTTTTTAAGATTTTATTTATGACAGCAAGAGAGGGAACACAAGCAGGGGGAATAGGAGAGGGAGAAGCAGGCTCCCCGCTGAGCAGGGAGCCCGATGGAGGGCTCGATCCCAGGACCCTGAGATCATGACCTGAGCCGAACAAAGGCAGAGGCTTAACGACTGAGTCCCCCAGGTGCCCTTCTTTTCTAATATAAGCATTTAAGGTTTTTTTTGTTTTTTTTTTAATTTATTTGTCAGAGAGAGAGGGAGAGAGAGCGAAAGAGAGCGAATGAGCACAGGCAGACAGAGGCAGGCAGAGGCAGAGGGAGAAGCAGGCTCCCTGCCAAGCAAGGAGCCCGATGCGGGACTCGATCCCAGGACGTTGGGATCATGACCCGAGCCGAAGGCAGACGCTTAACCGACTGAGCCACCCATCTATAGATGTTTTTTTTTTTTAAGATTTTATTCATTTATTAGTTAGAGAGAGCGAGCACAGGCAGACAGAGAGGCAGGCAGAGGCAGAGGGAGAAGCAGGCTTCCGCCGAGCAAGGAGCCTGATGTGGGACTCGATCCCAGGAGACTGGGATCATGACCTGAGCTGAAGGCAGCTGCTCAACCAACTGAGCCACCCAGGCGTCCCCGAATATAAGCATTTAAAGCTATATGTTTCCCTCTAGGTGGTGCTTTCGCTGCCTCCCACAGATTCTGTGCATTTTATCATTCAGATTGAAGTGATCTAATTTGCTTGTGGACGTCTTATTTGACCCATACATTACAGTCCTTAGAAACGTGTTAATTTAATACTCGAGGATGTCCTGGCATTCTTTTGCTGTTATTTCTTTTTTTTTTTTTTTTAAGATTTTATTTATTTATTTGATAGAGTTCACACAGGCAGGCAGAGAGGGGAGGGGAGAAGCAGGCTCCCTGACGAGCAGAGAGCCCGATGTGGGACTCGATCCTAGGATGCTGGGATCATGACCCGAGCTGAAGGCAGCGGTTTAACCCACTGAGCCACCCAGGCGTCCCATCTTTTGCTGTTATTTCTAATGCCGTGGCAGCCAGAGAGCACTGTATGATCTCAAACCTTTTAAATTTTTTGAGACCTAAGCTTTGGCCTAACGTGTCTGTCTTGGTCCGTCCTCGGCGTGTGTTGGAGAGGAAGGTGCGGTCTCCGTGCTTGGGTGCGGGGTCCTGTTAGGTTGGTTGGTGGCATTTGCTCCCTCCCTGCCGTCACTCTCGTCCCTGCTACTCTGCTGACAGGTCCTTTGTCTGCTCTGGGCACAGCAAGCTTGTGCTTCTCGGGATCACCGTTCCCGTGGCCTGTGTGTTTTCGTCCGTTGCGTCCGTTTGGGTCTGTTCATCCAGAGTGCGTCCCTTGAACACAGCGTTGTCGTTGGGTCTTGCTTTTTCGTCCAGCGTGACCGTTGTTGTTTCCTTGGCGTATTTGCCTGTTTCATTCATTCGTTCATTTATAAGTCGGCCTCACACCAGGCATGAGCTTGAGCTGGAGACCTGAGCTGAAGTCAGGAGCCAGACACCTAGCGGCCCAGCCTCCGGCGCCGTCTCCGGTGTGTTGCTGTGGCCATCGGCAGCGTCTTCCGTATTGCTCTGCGTTTTCTGTTGTGTCATCTGTCCTGTGCTCCTTTTTCGCTTTTTCCCTGTTTCTTTTGGCTCGATTGTATTATAGTACCCCTTTTCTGCCTTTTCTGTCAGCTTATGACCTGTCCCTCGTCTTTGCTGTTGTGCTTGCTCCCGGACTTGCAGTGCACGTCTTAACCTAGGACCGTTGGCCTCCGGAGGATGCTGCCGCTTTCTGCGGACCGTGAGAGCACGGCGCCGGACACCCACGTCTTCTCCTGTGCTCTCGGCACCGTGCAGCGTCACTGGTTTTGCTTTGGGCAGTTGCTAAGAAATCTTAAAACAAGAGAGACAAACGTATCTGTTTACTAATTTGCTGTTTCTGGGACACTTCATTCCTCACTTTTCATCTGTAACACTCCCCTTCAGCCTACAGCTTCACTTTCCATTGCTTGAAGTGCAGGTCTGCTGACATCAATGTTTTTCAGCTTTTTTTCTAAGTGGAAACATCTTTATTTGACTTTGGTTTTACACGATATGCGTGCTAGACACAGAATTCTAGACTGAGAGCCCTTCACAGATGTTCCGTTTTCTGGCTTCCGTCGCTCTGACGAGAGCTTAGTGGTCATTTTCATCTTGGCTCTCCCATACCTAACGTGTCTGTTTCCTCCTCGAAGGCTGCTGTAATGATATTCTTTGCTGTTGGCATTTTAGCAGCTGGGTTTTGAGGTACCTTCGTGATGTTCTGCGGGTCCAATTAGGTGTACGTTAGGCTGCTTCACATTGTCCAGTAGTCAGTGAATCTGTTCCTTCTGGCAGTCTTTTGGTGTCTTTTTCTTTCTTGGCTTCATTTTGGGTAGTGTTTATTGCCCTTCCCGGTGGATGTGCCGCGAACTTGCACAGTCTTCGTTTCACAAATGGTGTTTTTCACCGAGACGGTGTTTGGTCTTGATGAGCTTTCCCATGTCTGTTTGTTCTGTTCATTTTTCCTTTTTTTTTTTTTTTTAAGATTTTATTTATTTATTTGACAGAGATCCCAAGTAGGCAGAGAGGCAGGCGGAGAGAGGGGGAAGCAGGCTCCCCATCGAGCTGCACAGAACTATGTAAATTCATCCAAGTGTAATTTTTATTTATTTTAAAGATTTTATTTTTATTTATTTGACGGAGAGAGATCACAGGTAGGCAAGGCTGGTGGGGAGTGGGGGAAGCAGGCTTCCCGCTGAGCAGAGAGCCCGATATGGGGCTCGATCCCAGGACCCTGAGATCATGACCCGAGCGGAAGGCAGAGGCTTAACCCGCTGAGCCCCCCAGGTGCCCCTCATTTTTCCTTTAAATCCTTGGGCGTATTTATAACTGTTCTGTGTCCTCGTGTACTCATTCTCTCATCTCACTTCTGGGCCTCTTTCTGCTCTGACTTTTCTTCTTCTAACGGGTCACGTTTGCCTCCTAGGAATGTATGCTCAGCTCTGGTCGGATGCCAGAGAGTGCTCCTGGTGCACGGCAGCACCTGGGTAGATGGGCGCACGCTACCTACTGGTGGTCTGGGTTTTGTCCTCCTGTCAGTGAAGGACGAGGTTGGGCCTGGCCCATGGTTCTGTCACCCGTAGATCGCCTTGATCTTTTGAGGCTTTCCCTCTGGCTGGCCTAGCTCCAGGGTGTGGCCTTTCCGGGGTCTCCACTGAATGCCCTGGTGTTCAGTGACACGTTTCACTCTGTCTGGTTGGAACTTGATGGTCCCCGAACCCCTGGTAAGCTCAGGCTGTTCGCAGGCGTTCAGCTTTGCCCGCGGCTGTTTGCCCGGCCGCCTGCGGTCTGGCCCCGCAGCTGTGCAGCTTGGGTTGGAAGGCCCAGTGGGGTCCCCGTGTAGATTCGCAGTGTGCTCCCTCTCCAGCACCCTGCCCTGCAGACCAGCAGCCCTCAGCAGCCCTGAACTCTGACCTTCGTCTCCTCGGCTCAGGAAGACCACCTGTCCTGTTGGGCTGCTTTCCCTGCAGCAGGTGCTGAAAGCGCCCACAGAGTCGACGTGCTCGTCCTGCCCAATCGCGGACTCTTGGGAGCATGGCCTGCCCCTCCTGTCGCCTGGTTATAGCTGCTTCGTGGATGGGCCAGTGCTTCCCCTGCCGATGGGGCAGGGGGAGTGGGACTGCTCCACTGCGCAGTGGTCGGTTGGGTGAGAAGGGCGGGTTTAACCCCAGAGCTGTAGCTGGTTCCTGACTGTGTGTGGGCCTCCCTCCGTGTAGCCTCGAGGGTTCCCACTGGGCTGGGCCTGCTCTCGTGGGCAAGTGGGGGATGGGACCTGAAAGACCGAGCTCTACTGGCCTGGACTTTGACTTCATTTTTTTATCATAATGACAGAAAAAAGTGAGGTGCGTGGCTTGCTCAATCGGTTAAGTGTCTGACTCTTGGTTTTGGCACAGGTCACGATCCTTGGGGTCGTGGGATCGAGTCCTTCATTGGGCTCTGCCCTTGGCGGGGTCTGGGATTTTTTCCCTCTGCCCACACTTTCCCAGATAGATCATTTATTTATTAACATACCACGTATTATTTGTTCCAGGGGTGCAGGTCTGTGACTCACCAGTCTTACACAGCTCACAGCACTCCCCATAGCACATTCGCTCCCCAAAGTCCGTCCCCCATCCCTCCCTCCCCTTCCCCTCCAGCAGCCCTCAGTTTGCTTCCTGAGACCAAGAGTCTCATGGTTGGTCTCCCTCTCCGGTTTCCTCTTGTTTCATTTTTCCCTCCCTTCCCCTGTGATCCTCTCTTGTTTCTCAGATTCCTCGTATCAGTGTCAAATAGATCTTTTATTTATTTTTTTTTTTTTAATTTTTTTTAAAGATTTTATTTATTTGTCAGATAGAGAGCGCAGGAGCGAGCACAGGCAGACAGAGAGGCAGGCAGAGGGAGAAGCAGGCTCACTGCCGAGCAAGGAGCCCGATGTGGGACTCGATCCCAGGATGCTGGGGTCGTGACCTGAGCCGAAGGCAGCCGCTTAACCTACTGAGCCACCCAGGCGTCCCCAAATAGATCTTTTAAGAAGTAGATGGAAAAAACTTACTATGGGGGCACCTGGGTGGCTCAGTGGGTTAAAGCCGCTGCCTTCGGCTCAGGTCATGATCCCAGGGTCGTGGGATCGAGCCCCGCATCGGGCTCTCTGCTCAGCGGGGATCCTGCTTCCCTCCTCTCTCTCTGCCTGCCTCTCTGCCTGCTTGTGATCTCTGTCTGTCAAATAAATAAATAAAATCTTTAAAAAAAAAAAAAAACTTACTATGTAAGTAATAAAAATTCATTATGAAAAAATGAAAAGAATTAAAAAGCAGAGTAAGTCCATGTCCATTTTTGCATCTCTTGTCTAAACACATAACTTGGGGACAGCTGGTGGCTCAGTTGGTGAAGCGTCTTTTTTCAGCTCAGGTCATGATCCTGGGTCCTGAAATCGAGTCCTGAGTCAGGCTCCCTGCTCCATGGGGAGTCTGCTTCTCCACCGCCCTGGCTTGTGCTCGCATGCACGTGTGTGCACGTGCGCTCTCTCTCTCTCTCTCTCTCAAATAAATAAAATCTTAAAAAAAATAGACACGCATTCCTGCACATCCGTATTTCCTGCTAGCTGGCCTGGCCGTCACACCGTGGGGTGTGCACTGTCTGTAATGTGGTAGCTCCAGGTGCCGCTGTGATGTGCAGCTGATGGACCAGCTCACCCCACTAGCTCCGGAAATCGCGAGATGGGCCTCAGCGGGTCAGCACGTCTGCTTTAATGATTTGAAACGGTCAGTGTCTTCCCCGCACATGCACTGGTGTTTCAGAGTGCGAGGAAGCGGGCTCATCTCTTCACAGGGTAGGTCCTCTGTGGAGAGACAGGTGCCGTGTCGCCCTAGCTGTGTCAGCAGGACCCCCCAGTTAGCGCAGGGCCACAGTGGCTTGGTGACAGGGCCACAGCTCTGCGGCCTCCTGAAGTGGCTCAGTGCACTGCCACAGGAGCTCTGGGGTGCTCTGCGGGTACCCGGGGACAGAGCCTGCTGGGAGCCACTGCCCGACTCAGCCGTGTGCACTTTCTCTCCGGACCTAGTCCCCATCCCGTCCCTGTCTCCCCCCCCCCCCCCCCACTGCCTGCCGCGGTGGCTCCTGCTTCGCAGCTCCCGGGCTAGAGGGCCCTCCTGGTATGAAGGACGCTCCTGTGGTGTTGACTTCATGGCCGGGTGCCTGTGTTTGTTGATCGCGGGAGACCGGCCAGGCCTCCACTCTGCCACAGCCCGGGTTTGTAGGGTGTGTCCACAGCCTGCTTCTGTGAAGTCGTCCTCTCAGCCACACTGTTTGCAGATTGGCACACTGTACCCCGCAATCATTCGGGTCCCCATGGTCCTTGGGACCATGCTGCCTCTCCGGTGGAGTGCCATCAGACAAGAGCTCAGGGGAGCAGGACTCCCCATCACTGGGCGGCCACCGGGGCTGGCTGTCGTGGGTTCAGGCGGTTGTGGTCGATGGCATGTGGCAAGCTTGTGCAGCAAGCTCCCAGAGAGGACAGGCGTTCTGAGGTGAGGCACGGCTGCGGGGGCAGGGTGTCCCCAGGGTGAGAAGGGGGTGTGGGTTCTGGGCTTCTGGGCAGGGGCTTCCGGTGTCACTCGTAGTGCGTGTCCATCTGCGCTGAAGCTTGTGTTCAGAGAGAGGTCTCCTCCCTCACCAGCACATCCAGCCCAGAGCTCGAAAGCCCTGGACCACGTCCAGAGACTGCCTTTAAAATCCTCCGAACTGGCTTGTGTTTGCATCTGTACAGGTCATTTTACAGGGAGTAGCGTTCACTCTTACGTTAGCTGTCTGGAACATGTGGCCTTACACAGTAGTCCCTTTTCTGGAAAACCCCAATGCTTGGACTTGCTTCGACACATGCTTTCTAATTACATGATTTGACTGGCTCTTTCTGCTCTTTTGGGGGACCCAGGACGGTGACCCTGGTCTGCCGTGGGCCGAGTGTATGCTTTCATGCTGGTATTTCTGGGGCGCTGGGTGTTCTTCATTGTCGTGGAGGTGGTGACCTCGGGCATGTGCGTGATCTGAGCCCTGGAGTTCCCGTCCTCACTCTCATCTCCTCTCAGCTGGGCACGTGGCTGTATGAGATGTGCCGGGACTCTGCTGTTCCAAGAGCTTTGATACTCTGCTAAGCCCAACCATGCCTTTTTTTTTTTAAGATTTTATTTGGTTGAGAGAAAGCAAGTGGGAGAGAGAGGGAAGGAGCAGAAGCGGGGAGAGGGAGAAGCAGGGAGCTGGATGTGGGGCTCCATCTCAGGACCCCGGGACCACGACCCGAGCCGCAGGCAGACGCTTCCCCGACGGAGCCGCCCAGACGCCCCAGCCCGGTGGCACTCTGAAATACGCCCACGTCGGTCTTGAGGCGTGATGTCACACGCCTGTTTGCCCTCGCTCCCCTCGCTCCATCCTCTCCCGGGCCCGCAGCTGTGCGGCTGCCAGAGCCTCCAGGATGTGCAGCCCCAAGGGCACCGTTTTCGCCGCCTTCGCTCGCCTTTGCTGTCGTGTGTCTGTCCCTTAGAGGTACGTGTCGGTAAGCGGTGGGTGTCCCAGGCGTGTTTGGTTTGTCGGTGGGGTTGTAGATGCTCGTGCCACACAGCTGGGGAAGGGTTAATGCGTGCGGCCGACAGCTTTAGTGTGCGTATTTGATAAGAAGAAGGCGCTCTGTGTTAGAGCTTTTGCGAACCTCAGGCTGCTGGGTCCATGTGAACGGGGCCTGGGCTCTCCTGCGTCCGTTTTGCCACCTAGGAATTCCGGGACGTGCGGTGGGTGTCGGACTGCGGGGGATCTGCCGAATGCAGGATTTTTGAGGCCTCTTCCTCTCAGACCAGGAGAAGATGCTCTCTGAGCGTGGGTGCCGGCTGCGGCCACCATGTGTGGCACTCTGGGGCGTCGTGGGGACGCGGACCCGGCCGAGAGCTGCATGGCGGCCCTGACCTGTCTCTCTCTCCTCCCAGGCTGTGGTGGTTCCTCAGGGCGGAGGACAGCTGTGGATATTTGGAGGGGAGTTTGCTTCTCCCGACGGAGAGCAGTTCTACCACTACAAGGATCTCTGGGTGCTGCACTTAGCCACCAAGACCTGGGAGCAAGTAAGGTAAGGTGCTGGGTAGTGAGCCTGACCTCTGGGCCTGGCTCCGGACCCATGCCAGCATTCTGCGTTCACGGTGATGCGGCCCTAGCTCTTGGAATTCCAGGGTTCCGTGGAGCATGTATTGCAGAGCCGTGAGCGGCCAGTCTTGCTGGTGACTGAAGGCAGGCAAGACCTTTTTCTCTAGACCCTTCTCGGAGAAGCCCGGCCCGGCGATGGCTGCCTGACCACCTGACTTTGTTGAAGGCGTTGCTGGGCTCGCTGGGAGCAGCACAGTATCCCTGCTTGCTCTCCTGTCTGCCCTCAGCGGCACCTACGTGCAGCGCCTGGAACACAGCCCCCCTCCCGGGACATCTGTGGATCCCCTTGGAGGCAGCGCTGGGTGCCCGCTTGCTGGCAGTGGACCGTGGTCGTCACTACAAGGGACTGCTCTTCTTAGGTCCAGTGGAGCTGGGAAGAGGGGAGGAAGGATGGGGAGAGAGCTTCCTTGTTGCTCTTCAGCGACCCAGGCTCCGTGGTCGTCAGTGCTGGATTTCTGCCCCGTCGGTGACATTGATAACGGGTTTGTCACATCTGGGCTGCACATCCAGCACCGGTCAGAGCTGCACGTGGGCAGAAGGACCGTAGGATGACAGATGGGAAGTAGGGTTAGTTGGCTTTATCCTTCAGTGTCGGGGGTCATGTGCCCCGTGGCTGGGCCACACACAGCACGACTCCCAGGCCCTGACTCTGCTGTCATAGCCGCGGACCAGAGCTTCCTCGTGCGCTGGAGCAGGCGGCTGGATTGCAGAGTGCGCTCACGGGGCAGCACCCTTTTCGGGGCTTGGGACTTCGGTGGGAAGGGAGCCTCACTCCCCGGAGGCCGTGGCTGGTGGTGTGAGGAGGCTGCGGACGCTGGGCTGTGCAGGCCGGCTCTGACCAGCTCCGGGCCTGGGCTGGTAGCTCCGTGGACACTGCTGTGTGCGGGGAAGGCGCATGTGGCCCAGGCTCAGCGAAGCCGCTGCAGGAGTTCGAGTTCATCTTACTGAAGCGGGAACCGGGGAGCCTTGTGAGCTCTGCCGAGGACTGACGTCCTTTCCGGTCCCCTTGCTCACTCTGGGAGACGTTCATTGCCTAGGCAGGCACAGCAGTTCAGTTACGTTCGTATCGAAAGTGGTTTTGTTGTGCACATGTGGAAACTTGTCATTTGTCCTCAGTTTAAAACGTCTTCAGGCCCAGGGCGCCCACCTGTGTTCCTCCTGCTTGCTTCGTTGTTACTGCCCGTCTGTCCGTCTTCGGGGAATTGGGTCAAGATATTTTCTTCGCGTTTTTATCCATTCGAGTAGCTTTTTGTCCATAATTCTTGGATGGGTGAGGGGCAGTGCTCAGCTCCATGAGAGAACCCGGCCCCCTTGACGGGCTCCGCGGGGCCGGGGCTGGTGGCGGCTGCGGGGCCGTCCTCAGCTGCTTTGCCGGGCGCGCGTTTTCTCGTGGCCTTGGGCCCTGCCTGCTTCTGCGGCGTGTACTGTGGGTGTGTAACACGGAAGCCAGGAGCACTAGGGACACGTGGCCACTCAGGGATGTGCCCTTTGAGGGGCTCGCTGTGGCCATGTCTCCCAGCCAGCCCGGGACAGCCACCCTCGCCTCCGTGCGGCGACCCGGGCTGTCAGCCCCAGCACGTGGGCATGGCGTTCGGGGCTTATGTCCTGTGTCGGAAGTGGTCTCTGCGGAACAGGTCCCCGGGTTTGAAGGCTTACTGTGATCGCGATGCCGGAGTGTTTGGAACGTGTATCGTAGAGCCCCCTAGAAGCTAACAGGGAACTGTGCGGTGCGTCCCGTTGGTGTTCTTAACCCTTGCTGGTCCGGAGGGAGTGGCGGGCCTGGGACAGGCCGGGCTGCTCTGTTTTACTTTGTGCCTGAGTTCTTGCGGCCTTCCTCCCGCATGAGGGCCCCGGGTCTGGCGGGGGAGCGTCGCTCGAGCTGTCCGACGGGCCACGTGGGAGTGTGCCCCTGACTAGAAGGTGCCGCCTGCGAGGCAGGAGAGGGAGGGTTCTGTCTCCCGCTCTGCTTCTGATTCTGTTTGCCAGGAGCTTCTGGATGAGCGGCTGGATTTCTGTGTTTTATTGCTGAGATGTTTTCTTTCTTGAGCCGGCTGACGGGAAGCAGAAGGTCCTAAGTGGCGTTCAGGAGGCATTATGTGATGACCATTGTCCACGTCCGTGTCTTTGCTGTCTCCCATGCTGTATCATCTTGGGCACTGAGCTCTGCCTTTCTAAAACGCGTGGTGCTCTGACTGCCCGCAGGCTGCAGCCCTTCCCCCGCCCTGCCTGCCGCAGAGGTGGTCCTGAGACGATGGAGGGAGGTGCTGCCTCTGCTGCCCCCTCTCCTGCCCTCCGCGTGGGGCGGGGGATGGGGAATGGGCAGATCTGCAGAAGGGTTTCCCACTGCTCCACGAGAGCTGACTCACGTGACGCTGGGACCCGTTGGTTTTCTAGGGGAGATGGTACCACGAGGACCCGGCAGGGAGAGGGGCATGAGCACGTGTTCCCACGGAGACTGTAGAGGAGCCAGCCCCAGAGCCCCACGCGGCTTGGGGGAGACTGCGCAGGGGTGATGGCAGGCCAGCCACAGATGAAGGCAGGAGCCGCTCGGGGGTGGGGAGGCGGGCAAGCAGGTTGTCCTGTCAGCATCTGTCAGCCCAGTGCGGTTTTATGTGGCCCTCCACCCCAAGTGCATTTCTAGGAACGTGCTCTAAAGAAATAGTCACTCTCCTTTTATACAGAGATACGCACCAAAAAACCATGCGGTGGAACAATCCATGCCCGAGTGTGTACACACGCGTGTGTTCCCACCAGGAGGGCTGTGCCTGCGCCGGCCGGGTCTGTGCCTGCCCAGGATCGCTCCCTGTCTTCGCCCCTGCAGCCGTCTGGTGTGTTCTAAGAGCCAGAGGGCTTTGCTCATTTACTGAAAACCTTGCTTTGCTGTGTATTAGTTTTTCGGGTGGTATCTTTATTTTTATTTATTTAAAAAAATTTTTTTTAAAGATTTTATTTATTTATTTGACAACAGAGGTCACAAGTAGGCAGAGAGGCAGGTGGAGAGAGAGGCAGAGAAGCAGGTTCCCTGCTGGGCAGAGAGCCCGATGCGGGGCTCGATCCCAGGACCCTGGGATCATGACCTGAGCCGATGGCAGAGGCTTTAACCCACTGAGCCACCCAGGCGCCCATCGGGTGGTATTTTAAAAAAATTACAGCAGGATTTTGATTGGGCTTCTTTTGCTTGTAGCCTGCACATTGGGGAGCGGACCTCTTTCTGATGCTGTTTTCCTGATCGGGAGCATTGCACTTCTCTCCAGTTAGGTTTATGCCTTGCCCGTCCGTAAAATTTGCAGCCACCTAGAAAGAGAATTGCGGAGCTAGAGACCAGCCGTGTGTCCGTGATTCTCTCCTCGTGTCTGTTCCTGCAGAGACTTGAGCCACGCTCCCTCTTTGCTGGGAGGACGCCTGTCCCTGGTGCTGAGCTGGCGCTCCGTGTTCTTGTTTGGTGGTCTCTATACCCCTTTCTTCTCTGTGCAGCATCCCCTAGATGGTGGGACGGCGGCCCTGTGAGTCATTTCCTGTCCTCACATGGACTTGGGAAGGGTTCCCTAGAGAATGGTTGTGGCGTCTCAGCGAGAGTCGGTGATGTCCTGGCTGGGAGACCTGTCCACTTGGTGACATGGCCCAGAGCTGAGATCCTCTGTTCATGATTCTCGGGCTCTCACCTCCCTGCCCGCCTCTGGTTCAGAGCACGTTTCAAATGGGGCTCAGGAATCTGCCCTTCATTTAAGCCCTCCCCGCCCCACTCAGGGAGCCTCCGTCACAGCTGGAAGCCCCAGTTACTCAGCCATTGGCCTTGGCAACTGGTGGGTTTAGTGCTTATTTAGGGCCCTGCTCGCGGATGCGAACATGGAGCACGTCAGCTGCCCTTTCCGAAGTAAAAAGACTCGGGTAAAATTCCTTAGCTCCTTTTTTTTTTTAAGATTTTATTTACTTATTTGAGACATAGAGGGAGCATGAGGAGGTGAAGGGGCAGAGAGAGAGGGAGAAGCAGGCTCCCCGCTGAGCAAGGAGCCAGACGTGGGTCTTGAGCCCGCAACCCTGGGATCGTGACCTGAGCCGAAGGCAGACGCCCAACTGCCTGAGCCACCCAGGCGCGCAATTCTTTAGCTCCGTAAGCGGTAAAATAGACCAGCTAGTGCTTCTGTAATGTACTGCTTTCGGCAGACCGCAAGCACCCCGCAGCCTGTTTGCTGGCCTCCCGGCTGGGCTGCACACACTTGCCGTGGCCGCCGAGGAGAGCCTGTCTGCTGAGTCCCTGGGGGCCGAGGCGCTGCTCCTGGGAATGGGACTGGACTGTTCCCGCCCAGGCACTGTGGCTGCTGTGGAGAGGGGACACCTGGTGGCCGTGTGGCCTCCGTAATCTTGTCTTCTCATCTCAGAGAAAGGTGGGGAGATTCATTCAAAATGCAGACTGAGTTCCCCTTTCCTGGGGAAGGCCTCTGAGTCCAGGAGAACCCACATTGCTCGGAAGGCACAGGCAGAGCCCGACGGGAGCTTAAGCATGCTTTCTGCCCAGGATTCGGCCCAGCGCTCTGTTCGTTTCTCAGTAACTGTTTCTCACTCCCGTGGGGGTAGCTTTATGGTTGAGGAGGCTTCCAGAGAAAGGTCAAGGCCAGCTCCGGCTGTATTAAATCGGCCCTTTCCTGGCTTTCAAACAGGTTTTCCCTGTGGGAGGGCAGGGTGGATTCCCTCTTGCTGGCTGATGACTTCTGATTGATCTGAGACAGCAAGTGTGCCTGCCCATCCTTGCGTGCACGGGCTGGTCTGGAGAAAGGGCCTTTGGGGAAACAAGTTCGCTTGCCGGGGAGAAGAGTCAGGGCCTGCAGAAGGTGGTCAGGGAAGAGCTGCTGTGCCGAGGTCTGCAGTCAGGTTGCTGAAAGGGACGCCTTGATGGGCCAGTGCCGGCAAGTTTCCAGTGCCATGCTGTGCCCTGGACACCCAGGTCTGGAGTCCCATCCCACCACACGCCTGGTTCTGCCAGCAGAGACTGCGGGGCCTGAGCAGGTTCAGCCAGGGCCCCGAGTGCTGTCTGTACCCACTGGGGGGAGGGGGCGCGGGCCTGCTGGGGACCACCTCTGCAGCTGTTGTCTGCTTAGAGGACGGCCTCTCTGCGTGCTGCTGGTGGCTCCAAAGGGACCGAATGCCAGCTTGGTTTTTGGGAAAGTGCTGTTTTAAAAATTACACTTGGGGGCGCCTGGATGGCTCAGTGGGTTAAGCCTCAGCCTTCAGCTCAGGTCATGATCTCAGGGTCCTGGGATCGAGCCCCATATCGGGCTCTCTGCTCAGCGGGGAGCCTGCTTCCCCCACTCCCCACCAGCCTTGCCTACCTGTGATCTCTCTCTGTCAAATAAATAAAAATAAAATCTTTAAAATAAATAAAAATTACACTTGGATGAATTTACATAGTTCTGTGCAGCTCGATGAAATCTGTGGGAGCAAACACACCTCTGTGCTTAGGCCCAGAAAAGCATGTTATTGCTGTGCCCGAAACCCCTGTGCAGCCCGCAGCGCAGGGAGGGAGTCTTGCTTGTGGCTTTTCCTGAGCATTGTTCCAGGAGCTCGGTCCGCGTTGCTTGTGGCAATAGCCGGCCCACTTGCAGCTCTGCAGTGCTCTCGTACGGACACAGGGCGCTGCACGGGTGCGGGCTGGGCGTTGGGAAGTCACCGGGTTCTGGTAGGTGCAGCCCCGACACACTGCTGGGACGCGCATCCGTGTGTTTCTGTTGGGTGTGTGTCCAGGCCGAGTGAGGTGTGGGATCCTGAGGCTTGTGCACGTTCAGCTCTGGCCCACGCTGGCACACGGCTTTGCTGCCGCGCCGGCTCGCTCAGCAGCCCCGTGGGCGAGCTCCGGCTGCGGCGCCGCTTCTGTCGGCCACTGAACACCGGGTGCATTCCCAGCTGTCTTTTCGGGTCTTCCCTGACTCCCGTTCTCGTCGCTAGCAGCAGGCGTCCACTTGCCCTCATAGCTGTGAGATGAGAAGAATGATGGCAGGGTCGCTGACCTCAGGAAGGCCTGCTAGGTGGCAGCCTCAGGGGCGTGTGTGACCAGCTTTCCCAGGTGTTTTGAGATCTCCTTCCGTCTCTGTCTTCCCCAGGGGGTGCCTGCACCTGCTCTGCCCCCGAACAGAACCGCCATCCTCTTGTAAGGGTGGGCGTGCCCACGGTGGGTCACCGAGGGGACAGAGGTTTCGGCATCCCGTCCCTTTTCCATTTATTTCTGAGTCTGGGGTCACCCCAGCTGTTCCCTGTGACTCGAAACGCAGAGGGAGGCCGGGCTGCTTAGAGCTCTGTGTGGTCCGATGTCGTTCGCGTGCCAGGAGGTCACCGTTCACAACCTACGGCTCACAGAGCCATGCCGCCGTCGCCGCCGGCTCTCGTCGAGCAGAGAGAAGCTCCGCTCCCATTTCCACCCCTGCCCCCGCCCAGTCCCCATCTGCCGCTCCCAGGTCTTTCATACGGCCGCGGGCTTGCAGCCGCTGGGCTCTCATGACCGACTTTCCCTGCGCAGAGTCTCTGAGGCCCAGTCTGTGTCAGTAGTTGGTGCTTTTTTATGACCGGATAACGTTCCATCGCACAGACGGGCTGCATTGCGCTCATCCATTCATTCGTGATGGACGTTTGGGCTGCGCGCACTTTTCCATCTGCGAGTAATGCTGCCGGGAACATTCGTGTACAACTCGGGCGCTTCTGGGTGCGTCTGAGCACTTAGTAGATGAGCAGTAAAAATGGTTGAATGAAAAAATACACAGAAATGTGTGTGCACATTTTCTCTTGATTTGCAAAAGGCACGAACATTGGTCCTCAGACCTCCGTAGTGTGTGTTGAGGCTGCATCTGAGGCACTCAGCACCCTAGGAAAGGAGGACTGTTAGCAGCACTTTTTTGTCTGATCGGTTGTGAGGACCACGCCCTTTTAAAGTGTGAATTCGGGGACCTGAAATGCATGTGGCAGTCAACATACATGTTGCCTGCTCTCCAGGGTCTGCCGGGAGCTTTGAACCTGCAGTCTGCACGCTCTCCAGCCTCCTTTGCAGCTGGGTGTGAGCCCGGCACCTGGAGAGCTGGGAGCAGGAGTGCGTGTAGGTCGCACCCCCCTCTCCTCCCGCTTCTGCCCCACTGGCTGCCCGTCACTCTGGACGTACTGGGGCAAGGAGGATGGTCTGGCACACAGAGGGTGGGGAGTGCAGAAACTGTCCCGAGGGCAGGTGCTCAAGTCTAATGGTGCTTAGATTGTTCTGTGCTCAGGCCTCCGGCTTCGTTTGGGGTGGCTTTATGTCTTAATTGGTGGTTGCACTTGTGTGTGCCGGGCAGACTGTGTCCTTCCAGTTCCGGTTCTACCGTTGGCCAGCCTAGTGTGTTTCTTGACTTCTAGGTCTTGATGTTTCATCTGTGAAATAGGATTAAGGATAGTACCTGCCCTTCTGGCTGTTGTTGTGAATGAGAGCCCCTAAAAGGAGCATGCCTAGCATAAGATAAACACCCCAGAGATAGTAGTTTTATCATTAATAGTAACGCTTAAAATAAAAGTAAAACAAGGATATAGTGTCTTAGGCTGCCTGGGTTCTAGAGACTGGTACTGATTATTCTATATGATGCAATTAAATATCTTATACTTAGTTTGCCCAGAATCTGTTGATCCTTGGAAAAGTGGGGCCGAATTCCAAAAGTACGTGGTTTGAAATGAAAAGGGAGATGTTCTTGTACGTGTTTCATTTCCTTCCCAGGCCATGTTACAACCATTCTTGAAGGAGGGGCCTTTTCTAGTGAGGATGAGTCACTAGACTAAGTTTGCTGATGGGTCTTCCTGTGTGACCTTGAATCTCAGGGATTTTGAGAGAAATGGTTCCTTTCCTCCCCAGACGTCTTGGAGCTGCCTGGTTATGGCATGCTGCTAGAGCGTATCATTTCGTAAGGCATAAACTTTAAAGTGACTCAGGGAATCGTTTGCCTGACAGGTGCTTACCACTGTTTGTGCTGAAGCCGTGGAGTGAGCTTCTGCTCGTATATTTCCTGCAAGTGTCACCGCGGTGGCCTCCGGAGGGCTGGGTGACGCTGACTGGCAGCTTGCCCTGTTGGACGCCATTCTGCACAGAGCTCAGATGCGTGTAAAGCACTCACGCCCACAACGTTACACACGTGTTTTTGTGCCACATACAGATCTGGCTGAGTAGGACTTGTTAATTTTCTAAGACTCCGTATTTAGGAGTGACGGCAGTTGAAATGTGCCTGTTGGAGATTCGGATATAAACAGGCTTTTTTGGTTGGCTTTATTTTTCTAAAGGGGGATATAGAGTCTTTTTATAGAAACTTTTTCTCTTTTTGGTTACAAAACAGTGAAACTTGGCTGCTGCCAGAAAAAGGGAATTGGTGGGAATTGGTGTTTCATGACTGCCTCCCCAGAGGAACAAGCACCCCTGGGATTCGTGGGCAGGAGGCTGAGCGAGGGCCTTGGACCTGCAGCCTTCTGGCTGCTGGGTGTCCTCAGGCCACGACGGCAGGCCGTTAGGTTCATGTAGCCTTCAGGTCTCTGTGTAACTCTTTTTAACCGTACTAGCTCAGTTGTTGAATGAAAATCTGTTCCCCAGGTTGTACTTTTAAAGTATCGTATGGAAGATCTCTCAGAAGGGAGTGTACTTGTCACCAGCATGCAAGGTGTTTCTCTTCTTACTCGGCCGCCGTCATGTGCCGCCATGCAGGGTGGCCCGTCTCCTCAGTAGCCGGCACCCTGGGGACAGAGGTGGCTGCACGCTGTTGAGTGCCAGTCGAGGTCGGTGTCCAGCCACTGCAGGAAGCTGGGGGCGGTGGCATCCTGGTGGGCCCAGACCCTCCTTCGGAGCCGTGTTCATTTGGTATTTTTATCAGGAATTTGGATTTAACACTACACTTACTAAATTTGTGGGTGATAAAAGCTGGAAGGGAGAGCAGATAAACTGGTTGACAAAGTCAGCATCCACAGTTGACCTTTGTGGGCCGAACCCAGCAAGACGGGACTGAGGCGTGAGAAGTGCCCCTTGCAGGTCGCTCGCAAGCACAGGGTTGACAGCACCGACTGGAAAAAGCTGCCCTTGCCAGCCGAAGAGGAGGGTTAGCTCCTGTAATGGTGGTTGGATCAGCACATGGGGAGGCTACCTGAAGGCTAATGTGTAAAGGTTGGATTTACAGGGTCTGGCATCCAAGAACAGGTACCGACTGGTTTTGGTTGACTTTCCCCTGACGAGTATGGTGCTCGTTCTAAGTAACACATTCACGGGGACATTGATAAACTGAGGGCCTCAGGGGAGAGAGACCATGTGATCAAGCGTTTGGGGAAAGGTGGGGAGAGTGGAATTGGTTCTGGATTGGAATAGGGAAGACCCTAGGGGTCCTCATGGCAATGTGTGATGAGGCTCTTCATCTAGAATTTGCCGAAGAGGAAACATTGGGCAGTTCGAACTTTGTTTTCATTTTGAGCTTTTGTGTGTGTGTGGTTGTTTTTTTAAAGATTTATTTATGTAGGGGCGCCTGGGGGCCTCAGTGGGTTAAAGCCTCTGCCTTCGGCTCAGGTCATGATCCAGGGTCCTGGGATCGAGCCCCACATGGGGCTCTCTGCTCACCGGGGAGCCTGCTTCTCCGTCTCTCTCTGCCTGCTTGTGATCTCTGTCTCTGTGTCAAATAAATAAAATCTTAAGAAAAAGATTTATTTATTTATCTGAGAGAGCATGGGAGCATAAGCAGGAGGGACAGAGGGAGGGAGAATCTCAAGCAGACTGCATGCTGAGTGTGGGGCCGGATGTGGGGCTCTGTCTCGTGACCTTGACATCATGACCTGGGCTGAAACCAAGAGTCCTACTTAAGTGGCTGCGCCACCCAGCTGCCGCTGTTGTATTTTTTGCGGCACCTAGTTTTGGGGGAAGCTGTGTATACTGCACAAGAAAGGGCGGGAAAGAACGCATTGTACAAGGAGGTGCTGGGCTGCGTGGTTCAGGTTGCAGCCGTCCTTTGCAGCCCGGAGCTGTTGAGGCTCTGTGGCCGGACCGGACTGAGTTCTCTTAGGTGGGGGCTGGGCCGTGGGAGCCGCGCAGCCGCGTGCGGGAAGCAGAGGCACCTAGAGCTCGGTTCTCACACAGGAGCCGAGCCTGTAATCTGTAGGAATCCAGGAAGCACACCCACAGGTCAGCTCTTTTAAAATCCGGTTGTTTTCTTGTGGTTGAGTTTTAGGAGTCATTGGTAGATTTTGATCCTTTCTCAGATGTAGCATCTGCAAATGCTTTCTCCCAGGCTGTGGCTTCTGGTTCTCCTGTTAGCGCCTTCTGCAGAGGGGATGTTTTAAAGTTCGGCGACATCCAGGTTATCAGTTCATTCACAGTTAGCTCTGTCTTCCACGCTTGTGGAGGACGTAAGGTCTGTGTCTAGATTCATGTTTTGACACGTGGGTGTCCAGCTGTTCTAGCACCATTTGTTGGAGAGTCGTCTCTTCGCTCCATCGTATTGCCTTTGCACCTTCGATAAGGATCGGTTGACTGTGTTTATGGGCGCCTGACCCCGGGCTTTCTGTGCTTTCTGACAGTCTGCCTACTCTGCACCAGCACTACACTGTCTTCGTTGCCTAGCGTTACAGCAAGCCTTAAAGTCAGGTGGTCAGTCTTTGACTTTGTTCTTTTCAATATTGTGTTGGTTATTTGGGGTCTTTTTAAAAAATATATTGTATTTATTTATTTGACAGAGAGAGACCCAGTGAGAGAGGGAACACAGCAGGGGGAGTGGTAGAGAGAGAAGTAGGCTTCCCGCCGAGCAGGCAGCCTGATTCGGGGCTCGATCCTGGGACCCTGAGATCACGACCTGAGCCAAAGGCAGAGGCTTAACCCACTGAGCCACCCAAGCGCCCCTTCTGCTCTCATTCTTATTATTTCTTTCCTTCTGCCTACTTTGGGTTTAGTTTCCTCTTCTTTTTCAAGTTTCCTGGGGTGGAAAATTAGATTATTGACTTGAGATCTTTTTTCTTTTCTAATTAGTACATTTGGTCCTACAAATTTCCTTCTAAGCCCTTGATTTCACTGCATCCCGCAAATTTTGATAAATTGTTTTCATTTTCATTAGGTTCAAAATATTCTTAAATTTCTCCTATTTTTTCTTTGACCCACATGTTATTTATAAGGATATTGTTTAACCTCTTTGTATTTGGGACCATTCCCAGCAATCTTTCTATTACTGGTTTCTAGTTTATTCCTACTGTGGTTCAAAAGCAGACATTGTCTTATTTCTGTTATTTTCAGTTCATTATGGTGTGTTTTGTGGCCCAGAATATGGTCTATCATGGTGAATGTTCTAAATGAGCTTGAGAAGAATGTATTTTGCCTATTGTTGGATGAAGTGGTCTGTGGATGTCAGTTATGTCCTGTTGATTGATGGTGGGGTTCAGTTCAGCTCTGTCCTTGTTGGTTTCCGCTGCTGTGTCCATGCTTGAGAGAGGGTCAGTGAGTTTTCCAACCGCAGCAGCAGATAAGTCTGTTTCTCTTTGCGATTCT
>RCUC01120879.1:0-88252 GCA_003697995.1 Taxidea taxus jeffersonii
GTGCTCGCTCTCTCTAACAAATAAATAAATAAAATCTTTAAAAAAAAAAATGTTTCTGATAGAAATCGTGAGAAAATATTTCTCCCAATGCGTGCTTACTAGAAGAAGCATGTACCAGAAAACCTGGGCTAAACAGCAAGGCTGATGTGAAACAGGAAGCCCCGCACTTACAGCATAATAATAAGTAAAATACCCAACCAAGATATAATCGCTCACTTAAGCAGGTAAAAATGTTCCAACTTCCTTCAGCTCATTTTAATGTCCAGAAAATGACTTTATATTCACCTACATCTTGGAAAATGGGATTTAAAGTGGGCTATCAGTTTGGGCAAACACGAACCACCCAGTCAGCTTCAGAGGCACTTTAACAGCACATTGAAGGGGCTGCCCTCCGACAAATCTTGAAGCACATCTGTCGGTGGCAATACAAACTGGTATAACTTTCCTAAAGAGCAATTTAGCTACAGAAGTGTTCATATCCTTTGATCTAGGTAAGGCCACTCCAGGAATTTTTCCAGAAGAACAATCTTGGGAACAAAAGAGGAAATATTTTAAAACGCAGACACAGAAGTCTAACACAATGCTATTTAAAACAGAGAAAAATGAGGAACAATCTAAACGTAATACAGGCATAAGTCTAGATCGATTGAGGTCCTACTGATTTGAGAGAATTGTACAATTACAACTAAACCAGTTTTAACAGATGACACAGGTTAGTGAAAGAAAAATGTAAAACCGCACTTGTTGACAATTACGGGAAAAATACAAGAGTCTGGCGAGGTAAGAGGAGAAACACAAGAGCTCCGCACAGTGACTGCTCCTAATGTCACCATTCGTGCTGTCACGGCTGTGGCGCTTAGCCCAGGACGGAAAGGCGCGCACGGAAGCCCCGCAGGAGCCGCAGCCGGCCCAGCACACGCAGCTGCAGGTTCAGGGCGCGGGCCCAAGCTGGCGACCCGAGCTCCGAGCGTCTTCCTCGCGGAGAGCGGTCGCGGCCGCCGGCGCGGGCCGTGACACCCACTGCGACGGTCTCGCGCGTCAGGAGCGTGGGCGGACTCAGAGACGTCCCACAAAGTCTCACGGCCCACCTACAGCCCCGCACCCCTGGCCGCTGCAGCTGCGGCGCATCCGGCCCACGCGCGGAACCGAGGGGTCTGAAGGCAGCAGCCAGCACGTCCGAGTGCTGCTCGGGAGAAGTCGCGAGCCCCTCGACTCGGGATCCCCGCACACAAGCCTGCCAGCCCGCTGCCCCGCCCCGAGCGCGCCGCCGGTGAGGGGCGCTGGGGGAGCCCGGGGCGCACCGCAGGGGGAGCGGCCGCGGGGAGCCCGGGGCACCCGTCATGGGGGGAGGGGGCGGCCGCGGGGAGCCCGGGGCACCCGTCAAGGGGTGGGTACCGGGTCGAGTCCCAGCACACTAGCTGGGAGGCGGGGCCGTGGGAGTGGGGGTGGCCCTCGGAGTCGCGGGGAGAGCCGGGCGGCCCTGACCCCTGACCGCACCCGCGCCCCAGCGGCCGCCCGCCCTCGCGTGGACTCCACGACCCCCAGCTCAGGGGCACGACGCGTCCAGGGGCGGCGGCGAGGGGCCGTGGCCGGAGAGGCACAGCGGGCGCGCGCCGGAGACCCGAGCAACAAAGTCAAGTTGGATGCTCTCGACACCTATTTCCTGTCCAACAGCCCTTTTGTTCTGCTTCCCTGCTCGCCCTCGGTGCTCGCTTTGCACAGAAAGAGCACGATGACAGAACCTGGCACACACAGAAGCACAAAGGAGCAAAAGTGTACAATAAAGGAGAATTAGGAGATCGGAACAAAAATCCTACCACCAAAACCTCCACAATTTTCTGTTTGCTTCCCCTCAGATTAACTTCACTTGAAGCTGTGCTCCGCGGCAACCGAGCTTGACCGGCCGGCCCCGCCCCCTGCCCGCCTACTGGCCGCCGAGGACACGCCCCGCCCCCCGCGGGCGGCCGGCCGCTACGATTGGACGCGGCTGACATCCGTCATCTTAAAGAACTTTTCCTGGCCAGCAGGTTAGGCGGCAGCGGCCGAAAGCCCCGGGAAGCTGGGGTCTTAAAGCGACAGCAGGCGCGGTTTCGGTTTCCCAGAGCGGCGCGCCGGCGCTCTTTTGTCTGCGGGAGAGTGCGCACACCCAGGCGCCGGACCCCGGCCGGCCGGCCCAGCGCGCCCGCGGCTCGGCCCCGCTGCCCCCGCGGCGCTCCTCCTCCGTCCCTGCAGGCTCTGCCCAGCCCGGAGGGCACCGGGGAGTCGGTGAGGACACGCTCCTTGAGCAGAGTTCGCGCGTTCTCCGCGGGCGCCCCGCGAAGTCCCGCCGACGGAACGGAAGCGCGGCCTCCTCCGAGACGGAAAACCCGCACCATCTCCGCCACGGGAAACGGCCCGACACACTGCTGCCTGCGCCTTCGCCTTCGCGGTCGCTGCCGCTCCGTCCCCAGCGTGACGGCCGGGCGAACACCCGGGCCTCCGACTCCGACCCTCCTGCTCCAAGGGCCCCCACACCCCGGTCTGCCGCGTCGGCCCCGAGGGCGCACTGCCACCGCCCACCGACAGCCACCGAGGAAAGGCCGCCGGCCGGCCGCGCGCCGTCAGGGAGGCTCCGGAGGCCCTGCTCGTTCCCTCCTTTAATTTCGGCGGCGTTTCCTTAAGGGTAGGCACGGTTTTGCAGCCTCCTGGGGCGTCCACTGACTTAGGGGGCGCGCACACGGGCGGGGAGAGCCTCGGAGAACACGGCCACAGGAGGTGCCTCCCGCACGGGCGCTCCGGCTGCAGACGGGGGGCAGACCGGCCGGGTGCACTGGAGTCCACCGCGCTCCCTCGTGCGAGCCCTGCTCGTGCCCCAGCGGCCGGCGGTCTAGTCCTCCGACACTGGCCACCTGACCGCCGGGCGCGGAGCTCCGCAAAGTCCAGCTGTCACCTCAACCAACATTTTAAGCTTATAAACACAAATCCAACTCGCAGTGCACGTGAAAGTGGTTTCTTCTCAAAAATACTTTCAATACGTTTGCATAAACATTTTTTAAAATTAAATGTATAGTTTTCAAAGTTCAAAACCTTGCAAGCATTTTCCCGGAAAGAAAATCTGTATATTAGAACACCACAAAGCCAACAAACTTTTCTGGAACACAAAGCGAGGTCTGTAGGAGACTGAAAATGCACCAACTGCAACTGCACAGGAATATGGAGGAGCACCCGGGGCAGCCCCAGGGGCCGCGCATCTGCTGTGCGCTTCCAGTGGACGCGCGGAAAGGGCCCGTTCACAGAAGCCCCCCCCCCAAGATACTTTGCAAATAACAAAAAGAACATATAATTTGATTACAGCACAAAACTCGGGGGGGGGAATAGTTTAAGACGGCCAAAATTTGACAGGGCCATAGGAAAAGAGATGGCAAGCATTTATATGTTAAAATGTGGTAAGCACAAAAATTAGTAGACAGGGGAACCAAAAAACCTTTGCTCTGATACCAATGTTTCACCTCAGTTAATTATTTGTATAAAACAGATCATGTTACATACACTAAAATAACACCAGGCCCACTCTCAATCTATAACCCCCCCCCCAAAAAAAAAAGAAAAAGAAAGAAAATACAGGTGTGGTTATACCAGATTGTTCAGAGATCTCTAGGACCTGTAGGAAAGAACTTCAGGGTGATAAATATTTTAGGTGGCTCGCAGGATAAAAATAAGGGGATTTTATTTTACTCTAAATCAGAAGCAGAAGAAAACAGCAACAAATTTGGAAAGCAATGCCACAACCGAGATTATTTGAAAACAATATTGCTTCATAGGAACAGGAAGCCTGCAGAAGTTCCAAGGCTCCCTGATTGCACGTGACACCACTTTTTGAACATCAAGTATCCAAAGGATTTACTGTGTGATGAGCTCAGAAGCCTTCCCAAATCCATCAACTAACAATGAGGAAGATAAGCCAGAACAACTAACTAGGTCTCATCTCACTTTAAAAAGACCCTCTACAAGGAATAAGTACCTAGACTATTAGGATTAACTTTTGTCGGTACAGAACAGGGTGAAAGCTTCCTCAGAATTGTAAAGGATTGAGAACAACTCACACTGTTCTTCACACAACAGAAATTAATCGTCCCTGGGCGCTAACAGGTGGGTTTATGCAGTAATTGATAAAAGGCCCAGCCTGACATTCAATGAAGCATGACCAGGTCACTAAAGATATGGTCCCCAAACCACTATCTAATGGAGAAAAAAAATTTTAGAAAAATATTTCCCTGACAAATACACATTGCTTACAAAAGTGAGGCGTGTATTTGAGTTTGTAACTCCTGCCCTGTGTCTCCCAATTCATAAAGGGAGAACAACACAAGGGGAGTAGGGGGAGCACTGGGAGCAAGAGCGAAGAGTAAGGGTCCATTCAGCAAAATTCTGAACACAAAGGAAACATCAAGGAAACAAACAGATAAGAAAGCATAAACCAAGGGGAGGTACCTTTCTATAAGACAACAGTTTTAAGCCCACGGGGATAAACAAGGTCACCAACAAATGTAGACTGAAAAGGGACACGAATCATAATATAGAGACCAAAGTATAAGGAAAAAGCATTCCCAATACTCAATTATTAAGACTTAATAGCCATAGATTTTCCTGTGCCAAGTAACATACCCCACCAATCTAAGTAAACTTCGAGACAGAGAGAGGTGATGGAAAACAGACTGGCCGACTCAAAGTTCCCTCCTCTCTCCTTAGCAGCCTAAACTAGGGGAAAAAAAAAGATGAAAAAATAAATGATCCACTCTAATAAAATTAATTTTTTATATAGCTACCAAAAGAAAAGCTGCCTTTTTCAACAGTCATGGAAAATTTATAAAAATCATAGTCACAGGGACGCCTGGGTGGCTCAGTTGGTTAAGCGGCTGCCTTCGGCTCAGGTCATGATCCCATCCTCCTGGGATGGAGTCCCACATCGCGCTCTTTGCTCGGCGGGGAGCCTGCTTCTCCCTCTGCCTCTGCCTGCCTCTCTGTCTGCCTGTGCTCGCTCCTGCACTCTCTCTCTATCTGACAAATAAGTAAATAAAATCTTTAAAAAAAAAAAAAATCATAGTCACAGAAAATGAACAATTTTGAAAAGAACAAGCTGAACAGGTAACACCCTCTAACGACGGCAGAGTAATGTTCAAAATTAACAGAAAAGTTTATGAACTCAACAAAGGTTCAGAACGCCTACTGCATGCTGGGTACTGCTACCTGCTGTGGACACCATGATGCACTGTCCTGCCCACTGTGGAGACTTAGGGTCAGACCACTGTTGTCCCACAGCAATGTCATGGGAACCATGGGTAATTTGCAGTTTTCTTGTAGCCACATCACAACGTTAAATAGTTAAATTAATTGTCGTGACATATTCTACTTCACACAAAGCATATAAAATAGCATTATTTCAAAACGTAATCATTTTTAAATGGAGACTTCTCTCTGTTTTTGGTAGTAGAAATCCAGCCAGTTCATATTTCATGCTTACGGAATCATTCAGACTTGGGATACTTCAACAGCCAGTGGCTGCTTAAATTTACATCTCCGCTGTCCGGTACAACAGCCACCAACCACATGAGGCTCCTGGGCAACCAGTATGTACTAGCATGACTGAGGAGCTGAATTTTTAATATCACATAATTTTGATGGATTTAAATAGCCACAAATGGCTGCCTGCCGGCTTGGAAATAATACCTCTATCCGAAGAAACACAGAAACAAATCACATACACTTAATGAATTGCAGTTATTTCAAGTGTTTACAGAAGAAATGTCCAATATAAAATGAGTAAATATAGCCAACAGAGGGTTTAGCCTCTTTTGCCAGCATTAGGGGAGGATTCTTCAAGAAAATCACAATTAAGCAAAAGGGCACAGCATGTGCAAAGGGCTTGAGTGGAGAAAAACTGGAAAATACAGTAGAAATAACGTAGGGAAGTACCAAGCGGTGAAATCATCCTAAATTATTTGTAGGAGATTGATTTGGGTCACAGAATCCAAACAGGGTAGGAAGGCGGAGAAGTCAAAGCAGCCCATTCTCTGGGAAATAATGTAAGTGCCCCCCAAGAAGTCTTGCTGGACCCACACTACTCAATGGATGAACCCCGGTCACTCTACTCTGCTGTCCAATCCCAAATCAAGCCGAGCTCTTCTGTCCCGTTTGTGCTAGCACTTGCCTTCACTAGAAAAACTTCCCCCAGCTCTTTCCCGATCTTAGAACTCAAAATCACAGTTCCAAAATTTCCATAGGGCAAGCTTCAGGCCCAAAACTGTTTACAAGGCAATTTGTACAAAAAAATTTTGCAAAAGAAATTCAGTGTGCCATTGTTTTGTTTTGTTTTGAATGTTCTGACAGATCCAGGATTCGCTTAAAGAAACTCCCCGAACAAACCTTGGTTCCACCACTAAGCTTCAATGTCACATCCTCACAGAGATGTTCTCAGGACATGCAATGAGCACGCGCCAATCTCTACTGGCACATCATATTTCTTTCCTTCTTAGCACTTGTCAACATTTGAAAACACTTTGTTCTTCGGTTAACAGCCTAGCTTTCCCAGAGACCTTGAACTCAGGGGAAGCAAAGGCCCTCTGCGTTCACCCTGGAGGCCTCAGCACTGGGCACAAAGTCCAGGCAGCAAGGAGCAACTGCAGCTATGAGAGACAAGTAAATAAATACAGATATTTTTACATGTCAACCTTTAAGGAACATAGCTAAAACTACATGCAAAAAAGAATTTAGTGGCACTAGTTTTTTTAAATTATACAACATAAAACATTAGCTGTAGAAATAAGAATTTTTTAGGGGCACTTGGGTGGCTCAGTCACGAAGCATCTGCCTTGGGCTCAGGTCATGATCCCAGGGTCCTGGGATGGAGCCCCACCATCAGGATCACTGCTCAGTGGGAAGCCTGCTTCTCCCTCTCCCACTCCCCCTGCTTTGTGTTCCCTCTCCCACTGTGTCTGTCAAATAAATAAATAAAATCTTAAAAAAAAAAAAAGAGTTTTTCAATTTAAAAATTCAAAACCCCAGACCCTAAGGAATCAACTAAAAAACCTGAGAACAAAGCAACAGCCAAAAATTTAGGGAGGAAAAGGGATGGAGACATAGAGTAACAAAATGAAAACACATTATGACTCCCAATTACTAAAACAATGTGCACTAGTATCAAATCATGAATACTGAATATGAGCTAAGAACCAAGTATAAAAATATATGCTTTTAGTATATAATAAAGGTAGCTTTATTTCAAGGCACAAAGAATAAGATTTTTGTGAATGGGGCTAAAACAATTAAAATAATTATTAAGGAAAAATTAAGGAAGTTATTTCACTTCATATATGATGTCAACACAAATTCCAGAACAAGAGAAAGAGACAGATGTGAAAAACAAAGCCATAAAAGAACTAGAAGAAAACGGTTATCTGGGCAAGAAGAACCCATTAAATATGAAAATAAAGGAGGAGCCATAGAAAGGCGGTATTAACGTAAATTTCTTTTTTCTTTTTTAAAGATTTATTTATTTATTTGACAGACAGAGATCACAAGTAGGCAGAGAGGCAGAGAGAGAGGAGGAAGCAGGCTCCCTGCTGAGCAGAGAGCCCAATATGGGGCTCGATCCCAGGACGCTGAGACCACACCCGAGCTGAAGGCCAAGGCCCTAACCCACTGAGCCACCCAGGCACCCCTAACTTAAATTTCTTGAAAGGTAAAAACTCTTCCAGGTTAAAAAGTAATAATAACACCCTAAGCAAGTAAAAGGCAAAGAGCCAGGGAACCTGTCTGCAGGATGTGACAGAGGGCTGCTATCCTAAATATACAAGAATAAAAAGGGTGCTGCAAATGAACACCGCCCCAAATGAGCAAAAGACAAATTAGAAGATGAAATACCCATCTCCCCACTCATCATCATAATTAAGCTAAGAAATGTATAATCCGTCTTATGAAAAGGAAAGAAAGTATTCAAGTGTTGGCAAAGATAGAGAGAAATGTGTATTCTCTCACATTTTTTGTCAAACTTCATACAGATTTGGTCAACTTTATGTTGTTTTTTAAAAAAAGATCTGACAATATTTATAAAAAGACAAAAAAATGTTCATGTGCTTTGACTCAGCTACTATAAGACTGAATCCCAAAGAAATGAGAAATATGTAGAAAGACTTGGCTCTTCACCACACTCGAATAGTGACAAGAAGGTGAAGCAACAAGTCACACTGACAGGAAGGCGAAATGCTGTGACCCTTACAGAATCCTATGTATCTGGATCTAACTTCTGCCCTCAAGTGAGAGATAATAACCCAATAAACCACTTCGGATGACAGGTTCCATAAAGAAATGAAGCAGAGTCCCAGGGTCAGGGAACTTGGTCAAGGCATCTCTGAAGCAATGACATTTGAGCAGACTTACGATTGAATGTGACAGGCAGAAAAGCACAACAATTTTAAGGAAATAAGCATGGCATGCTCAAGAATCCCATAAAGACCAGTAGAGCTGGAGGTGCTGAGTCAGGGGGAGAGCCGGCAAGGCTGGACAGGCTAGAGCGGCTCCATCCAACCCACAGCCACGAGTCCTGGGTGGCTGGCTATTCGGGACCTCAAACAGGGCCAGTCCCCGACGCACTGTCAGTGGACAATATATATTAGATTTTGAAGACAGTTTGAAAAAAGTTAAGTATAATATCCCGTTAATAATTTCTTATGCTAATTACTTATTAAAATAATATCTTGGATAAAACATTATTTTTTAAATTTTTATTGTCATTTATTATCGGGATAAAATATTATCCCACCTGTTTCTCTCTGTTCTTTTTAATGTGGCTATAAGAAAGTTCTGAAGATTTATATTTGAGAGCTGGCAGGGAGGCAGGGTGGGGAGAGAGAATCTCGAGCAGACTTCCCGCTGCGTGCAGAGCACTCCCTGGGGCTCAATCTGACAACCGTGAGGTCACGACCTGAGCCAGGCAAGAGTGAGATGTCTGAGCCACCCAGGTGCCTCTGACTATCAGAGATCTTCAGTTACTTGTGTGGCTCCCATTGTATTTCCACTGGACACTGCAGGTCTAGAGTAAAAGCTCTCATTGCATCTTGCGTGTTGTAAAGTCACCGGAGGGTGCGGAGCCTCCAATTCACCCATCTGAATGGTTCCGGTTCCCACAGGAACAGTGCACAGACTGCAGGAGAGCGAGAGCCGAGGCAGGCAGACGGGTTAGATGACTGCTGTTACCATCCTGGGTACAACAAGGTGTTGAGACGGATCATATTCGGGATAAGCTTTGAAGGCAGAGGCAACCCAGAATTGTTCAGAATCCCGCTTACAATTTCTTAGAATACACACACACAGAAAGACTGGGGGTGTACCTGCCGAATTTAACAATGGTTATTTTTCTCTGTAACCTATTCCTTGTAAAAGTGTGGGGGGAAAACACCAAAAACACACTGCCCTTAATACAAAACTGAGGCTTTTTTAAAGCTTCTAAGCAGGATAATAAAACAGTCCTACCAAAACCAAGCACCCTGCGATTTGTGTGCAAGCCAGCCACGCTAGTTTCAGCAACAAAGCATCTGTACTCCTGCACCTTAAAAACAAGTTATTTGAAGCCGTCTATAAACTCCCATGACTTAGGCACCGCTTCCCGAAATTAACACTGCCGGGGCTTGGTCAGCACCGGGCTGTGGGCCTGCTAAGTAACACGCTCTAGGAGCACACCCGTCCGGGCACTCCCAAGTCTGAGGCTGGGAAGCTACAAAGCTCTCAGGTGTGTGCTGAGCATATCCTAATGCCCACCACACGTCCTCCTCCAGAAGTGTCCAGGTCACCCTGCACGTTATTGCACAAAGAGTAGGTCCTGGCGCTCTTCCTTGACCTTCGATGGGGGCTTCCAGTAACCAAAGTGTGCAAAGCTGTAAGGACAGATGGAGGGCGGGGTTCCTTGACTGGTGCTAAGGAAAAAGAGAAGTTGGAGGGAACCCGCCAACACGACGGAGGGGCCGCACACGATGACGACTTACCCTGCACACAACCCAGTGGTGCTTTCTGCACTTACATTTACGTTTTCATGGAAGAACTAGCGCCCGACTTCTCCCGCTGTGACCTCCAAGCAAAGAGTCCTGCTAGCACACGCGGACGGGAATCCGGCTTCTTGCCGGCGCTTGGACACTGTGAACCAGCCGCGGTGGCCCAGAGCCTCCTGGACACCCCACACTCAAAGGGCGCGCTCCGCTCGGCGCTGGCGGGAGCCCTGGCAGGCCTGCACCGGGGCGGGAGCCCAGCAGCGCCCACCGGGCCCCGCTGCTGAGGGCTGTGAGCGCTCAGGGCACGAGTCACGCGGGCGAACAGAGCGCGGGGCCGCCCCAAAGCCCGAGCGGACAGCACTCCTAGTCCGCAGTCCGAGCGCACGCAAGGACCCGCGAACCCGTGTCTTCTGTCCGACGCGAGGCCGTGATAAACACGGGGCGCCGGACGCACAGAGATGCCGGGGCACGGAGGCGAGGAGGCCCCGGCGAGCGGATGCCGGCCGCGGGCTGGTGCTGCCCTCGCGGCGGGGGCCGCCGTCCCGGCTCTTCTCGCCACCCGGTCTCCGACGCGCGTCCGCTCTCGCCCCGCGGCTCTGCGCTAGCCTGCCCGCGCTCCCCCGCGCGTTCGGAGAGGGCCCGCCCCCGGGAACGCTCCCTGCCCCTCGGGCTCCCCCTCCGCCGCCGCCGCCCGCGCCCCTGCCCGCCCGGCGTGCACTGCAGGACGCGCAGGGAGCAGAGTGCAGAGGCGACCTGTTGCAGAAACGCAAAGGGCGCCTTTTGCAGGAAAAGAGCGTTTTTCCCCTGAAGCGCTGGCCGGTGCGTCACAGGCAGGCAATGGGCCGCGGGCTAACCTCGCAGGCCGCCCCAGCTCGGACGGGAAAGCGAACTCCGCCCATCCCTCGCTCCGGGCCCCAGCGCCAGACCCAGGGCGGACGCCGACGGCCTCCAACTTCCAGCGCGCACGGAGTCCCGGGGAGCCCCGGCCCGGCACCCCCGCCCCCCCACACCCCGGAACGGGCGGCTGCAGGGGAGGGGGTGGGGGCGCTCGGGACCCCCGTCCCCAACACCCCGGAAGGAGCGGCTGCAGGGGAGGGGGATAGGGCCGCTCGGGACCCCCGTCCCCAACACCCCGGAAGGAGCGGCTGCAGGGGAGGAGGTGGGGCCGCTCGGGACCCCCGTGCCCCACACCCCGGAAGGAGCGGCTGCAGGGGAGGAGGTGGGGCCGCTCGGGACCCCCGTCCCCACACCCCGGAAGGAGCGGCTGCAGGGGAGGGGGATGGGGGCGCTCGGGACCCCCGCCCCCCACACCCCGGAAGGGGCGGCTGCAGGGGAGGAGGTGGGGCCGCTCGGGACCCCCGTCCCCACACCCCGGAAGGAGCGGCTGCAGGGGAGGGGGATGGGGGCGCTCGGGACCCCCGCCCCCCGCCCCCCGCGCCGCCGGAACGCGCCGTGACAGGAAGGACCTCCCCAGCCCGGGCCGCGAGCGCAGCAGGTGGAGACCGGCTCCCCCCACCCCACCTCCCAACTGCTCGGAGCAGCGGCGGGGGTCCGCGAGCGCAGCCCCCAGCCCGCCCTGCCCCCCGCCCGCCGCCCCGGCTTCCGTCCGCCCGCCGGGGAGCGCCGCGGCCGCGCCTCAGCCGCGCCTCAGCCGGTGGGGGAAGGGAGCGGCTGCGGCTCCGGCCCCCGGCCCCCGGCCCCCGCCGCGCTGCTCACCTGGCGGCGGCCCTCCCCGCCCGCCGCGCTGCCCGCCGCCGCCGGTCGCCGCCGGAGAGTGGGGACAGGTGAGGCCGCCGAACCCCTGCTCGCTCCGGCCCCGCCGCCGCCGCCGCCGGCCTCGGTCCGCTGTTTATTAAACTTTTCTGTTTGGTTGTTCGGCCTGTGACGCGGCCGCGGGCCCGAGCTCTGTGATTGGCCGGCGCCCGGCGCTGACGCGGCGCCCCGCCCGCGGCCTAATTATTACCGGCCGGGCGGGGCCGCGAGGCGGTGCGCGGGCTGGGGGGCGGGGCCTCGGGGGCGGTGCGCGGGCTGGGGGCGGGGCCGGGACCCTCGGCGCGCGGCGATTGGCCGGCGCCCGGTGCGGGGGGCGGGGAAGGGCGGAGGGCCAGGAGCAGCTCCCCAACCCTCGCCGCCGGGGTCGCGCGGGCACAGGCGCGCGGGCCGGGTCGCCCGCAGGCGGGCCTCGTGTTGTGCGGCGGTGGGTGAGCGCCCCTGTGCCGCCTCGCCGGCCTGCCGCGGCGTTCCACCCGTCAGCCTTACCCAAGGGAGCTCCGAGCCGGCCGCACGTGCGACCCCGAGTCCCCAGGCCGGCGAGCGCAGGGGCCGAGCTCCAGGGGCGCCGCGCCGCGCGGTCCCGAGCCCCGGCGTGCAGAGGGGAGCGCGCGCACACGGTGCCACGCGCGCCCTCCCGGGACGTGGGGCCTGCGGAGAGGTGCGGGCGGCGCCCCGGGGCGTCTCAGCGCTCAGGCGCACGTGCGCCGCAGCGGGAGGCCGAGACCGCGGTCGCAGCGAGGGCGGGCGGCAGGTAGGAGCCGTGTCGGGTTTTAGATCTGATGCTTTATTCACTGTGAGTTTTTTTGCGTTCAGTCTGGTGTTCGGAAAGTACAGTGTCAGGACGTTATTAGGTTATCGCTGAGCTTTTTGGTGCTCCTTTACGTGGAAGGCTTGAAGGGAGTATCTCCCCGTCCTCACCCGCGCCGAGTCTGGCTTTGGGGAGGGATTTCCGCGGGGCTGGCGGCGTGCAGACCAGGTCGCCTGCAGGCAGAGCGGGGGTCAGAAGCGGCGAGCGGCTGAGAAGGGACCCGCCGCGGGCCAGTCCTCCAGGAGGAGGGGGCCTTCGGGCTGGGCGCGCGGCGCGTGAGGCTTGGCCCGGCTGCGAGCCGAGAGCCCCATTTTCCTGCTGCCCTGGGGAGGCAGGCGGGTGGAATCCGGGGTCTGAAGAAGTCGGATGCGTTGCGAGTGGCACGTGTCTCGTGTGGAGCTGAGCCTGGCATTGGCCATAGGAGGGGACAGCCCTAAGCTGGAGGGAGCTTCACCGAGGAGAAAGGCGCTGGGAGGCTGTTTTTAACAATCATTCAAATTTGATTTTTTTTAATTTTTTTTTTATTTGTCAGAGAGAGAGAGCGAGCAAGCACAGGCAGACAGAGTGGCAGGCAGAGGCAGAGGGAGAAGCAGGCTCCCTGCCAAGCAAGGAGCCCGATGTGGGACTCGATCCCAGGATGTTGGGATCATGACCTGAGCCGAAGGCAGCCGCTTAACCAACTGAGCCACCCAGACGTCCCTCAAATTTGATTTTAAGCACAGGCACGCAAGTGGTGGGTTAACCCAAGAGAAGGGGGTTTTTGCCCAAGGATCTCCTCTCTGATAGTGGAGACCAGGTGATACTGGAGACTAGAGAATGTTTCGGAACCAGGTATTCCAAGTCTTGCAAGCCAGATTGAGTGTCTGACTTGGCTTGGCGAGAAATGGGGAGCCATTATAGAACGGAAGGGAAGGAAACGGTGGATTATAACAATGTGGTGGGCTCCACTGGTACCAGGAATAATTTTGCAGCCTGGGGTCCTCCCAACTATTCACTGCCCTCTTATCACTGGGTATTAGAACTATATGGGAAGATTTTACGATTTGGGCCACAAGTTAGCATCCCTCCTGAGACACATTTTGGCTCAGTGACAGTGAGCCATACCCACATCCTCCCTGGGTCTCAACTTTCTATTAATGCAGGAAACATCGGTGAGTAAAACAAAGGGGACTGCCCTCATCGATTTCCCATTCTAATGGGCAAAACATGTAACAAGCATTTGTGTTGTGAGTTAGGAGATGGTAAGAGGCGTAGACAAGAAAACGTAGGCCGGGTCGAGGCCCGGGGCAGGTTGCCGTGTTAGACACAGCGATCGGTATGGGCTCAGCTGGGAAGGTAAGGTCTGAACTGTTGTGAGAGGCGAGGGTATAGTCAGTCTGAGTAACGGGGAGAAGAGCCAGAGATCCGTTAAGCAGGGGCGGGAGGCAGGCTGGCTGTGTCTACAAGAGTTTGTGGGGGCGTACATTTCACTTCTCTTAGATGGGTGCCTGAGCCGTGTGGTGCTTCTAGCTGTCACGGTAGCTGCTAGACTGTTTTCCCAAAGGGGATGCACTGTTTTACTGTCTCCCTCACTGGGAGTGAGGGTTCCAGTCTCTCTGGCCCTTGGGGACCCCTGTGAAGGGCTGTCCTCTGATGAGAGCCGCCCCTGCGAGAAGGAAGTGGGAACTCCTGGTTGGGATTTGCATTTCCCTGATGGCTAATGATGCTGAAGCACATCTTTTCTTGTGCTTATTGGCCCTTTGTGGATCTTCTTTGGAAAAATGCCTGTGGAGATCCTCTGCTCATTTTTAAATTGGGTTATTTGTCTTTTTAATTATTCTGAGCACAAGTCTCCTATCCGATACATAATTTGCAAATGCTTTCTCTCATTTCTGGTCATCTCTTCACTTGCTTCCTGATACCATTTGAAGCCTAGAAGTTTTAAATTTTGCCTTATCCTCTTAAGTCCTCCCCTCCCCAACATCCAGCTAGTCACAAATTTAACGGATTCTGCCTTAGAAATATCTCTGAAATGTATCCCCCCAAAGGGGCAAAGTTACGATGCCTCCTTTATAGGTCATCACACACTTTACCCTCCTTCTGCAGTAGAACTTACCCTGGGAGACTGAAACTTAACCAATCTGTGTTTGCCTCCTCTCTGATTAGACCAGACACTTGTTTTTCTGAAGTTTGTTTGGTTGTTGTTGTTGTTGTTGTTGTATTTTTGTTGTTTTCTGTATGGGAATGAGATGAGGGTTGTAAATCGATCCTTTCCCAAACCATCAACCAAGAACCCTGACGAAGGTCTCTACCTCCCCTTCCGCCTGGTTTCTCTTGGGGCCTCCTTTATCAGACATTAACGTTCTGTACACAGCAGATTTTAGGTCTGGGCTTTCCCACTTCCCTCTTACTCTGCCTCAGCCATACGTCTGGTTTGAAGGAAGACCCATGGTATGTGACCCCCATGACCTCAGGGGAAGTTTTGGTGTCCAGTAGAATTTGTCCCTCCATCTACCATTGCTCTTTTTTTTCTAGACTTTACTGGGAATTCTGATCTACTCATGTTCCAGGTTAACTCTAGAATAATTTTGTCAGTTCCCTAGAGATATCCTGCCAGGATTTTGACTGGGATTCCATATACCTAAAACAGTTGGGGGAGCAGGGAGAGAAATGTGTGTCTTCACAGAATTTGGATGTCTTATCAAGAGGTCTACTGGGGTTTTCCTTTTTCGTTTATTTAGCTTAAAAAAGGCACTCAACATATTTTGTTTCCTTAATTTTATGTAACTGAGTGAAATATTAAAGAGGAATACACATAATCAAGTATTTCTCACTAATAATTCATTTAGGTATATTATGCTTTGTTGATATTGTAGATAAAATTTCATTTTTCTTATATTTTCAAACTGGTCATTGATAACATATTATAATCACTACTTAGTTCTGTGTATCTGTTTTATACCTAACCATTTAACTGGTCTTCTTAGTCTTTAATAATTTTTCAGTTGATTGCTTTGTTTTTTACCAAAATAGTATTTTCCTTCTTCCTTTAAAATCTGTTTACTTTTTGGGGCGCCTTGGTGGCTCAGTGAGTTAAAGTCTCTGCCTTCGGCTCAGGTCATGATCCCAGAGTCCTGAGATCTGCTTCCTCCTCTCTCTCTCTGCCTGCTTCTTTGCCTATTTGTGATCTCTGTCTGTCAAATAAAATAATAAAATCTTTAAAAAATCGATATACTTTTTGTTTTATGTCTTACTGCTTGCAGCCAGAATTGTCTACACCAAATTAATTAACATTGACAATAGGTGACACTATGAACTAATTTCTGACAAATGCTGATTTCTTTGGAACAAACACCATTTTAAAAAAATGATGCTAAGGAAGTAGTTTTGTGTTTCTATGCAGTGTCTTAGAAATGGCTGTTGAATTGTATGAAAATTTCCCCCTCTGTGAAGACCATTGGGAAGATCATTTTCGTTTTTGATCTGTAGTCACAAAGTAGCAGATTGATAGGCTTACTTATGCTGATTTTTCCTTCCACTTTCTATTTTCATCTTTATCTGTGTGATCTAGCCCAATCCATCCATGGTATCAAATTCGTTTCCATTTAATGGTTCCGAACTCCCATGCTACCCAGGGTAAATGTTCTTCTCCTATATGCTCCCTTCTGCACTAGCTCCGGGAGGCTTTCTCCCGCCAAAGGATACTTACCCTAGAGTGAGGGATACTTACCCTAGAGAGAGAAAATGGGGAAAAGCAGAACGTGCAGCAGACAAGCAGAGGACCTGCCAGGTGTCTGGCTGTCGGCATCCACGGCGGTCGGTCTTACCCACGCGTGCTCTCTTCTCTCCCCCTGTGCAAACAGGAAGGGGCTGCCATTCAGACATCCTCCATCAGCAGCAGCCAGGAGGTAGGGGACGGAAGCACCCATCCTTCCTCTCCTCCGCAGGGCCCAGCGTCCGCCTGCTGTGAGATGATCAGGTACAGGAACGCCCACCGCCCAGGCCCTGTGCCCCTGGGCAATCCTGAAAGCCAGCCTGCTTGCAGCTGCCAGTCCTCTCCATGACGCTCATGGTCTCCTAAACACACGTTTCCCTGTGAGAGCTGGGCTGTCCAGCAGGATTCTGGGTAGCTTTCTTGGTCTCTGCATGACTCATGGGTCTCCTCATGTATTTTGCTCCCTGTTTCATTGATTTTGATCAGTTTTGCTTATTGAAATGGCCTATTGCATTGAGATCTGCGAGCGTGTGAGTGTCCACCTGCCCCTCAAGTCCCGCTGCCTCCCCACACTAGGACGCGACGTTGCCTGCTGAGACTCAGATTGCAAACCCACGGTCCTGAGGACCGTGGTCGCTGATGCTGCTTTGTGGGCCTAATGGAGGCTGCAGACTCTCTCCTTGGAAAACTGACACTATGTCAGGTGTCAGGTTTTTGGTCCAGGGGAGAAAATTCCCATACCTACTCCACCCTGTCTGTGGCCCACAGACCTGTGTCCAGGGACTCCACAGTCAGAAGGACACAGATGGCCAGTGGATCACAGATGATCACTTCTGTGATCAGTGTGTAGAGCCTTCTCCAGCACGCTGGCATCTTGAGACAAGCATGTGTCACTCTCAAGTCGGGGAGGGTCAGGCCCCGTGGGGGCAGAGACAAGGAAGAGTCACACAGCCAGTGGCCATGCCCACACTCAACCACCCAGGGTCAGCCGCTGAACATCCTCCCTGCTGCCCTGGCTGGCAAGGCCCTTCTTATCAGAAGACGCAGTGTTTATCCACTTTACCTTCTTTATGAGGCCATCCTGATTATTCAGCGCTCAACTCACCCAACTTGCTTTGTTATGAGTTAATAGAACTGGGCTGTTTTCCCGGCCTCGGTTATAGTGCTCAGTTTTAATTCATGAATTGGTTCCTGGATTTATACATCCATCTTGTGTCCTTGGCTAATGTGAGTCTGCCTGTGAGAAATGAACCTGATGACAAAGAAGCTTTTGATGCTGTAAGACGGTTACCACTTCAGGGTGGGGAGTGCTGCTCCCATGAAGCCTCAGGGGGCACCCCACTGGCCTCATCCAGGCAGGAGGTCCTAACGACACTGTGATGGACACTGTGATGGCCACGATGGCCACTGTCTGCACCTAGCACTCTCCTAAACCCACCCCTGTATCTTTTTTCTTCATTCTACTGGTAATTGCTAGGCTAGGCTCCTAACTAGAATTCAAGGGTCATCTGTTTTTATTATCATTTTTAAAACATATGCTCTTGTATTATCATTTCTACTCTTTTTTAATAGCTTCCAATTGACTTAAATACTTTTCCTGATTACTGTTTTCCTAATAGTCTCATGAGGACATTTCCTCCCTTCTGAAACCGTCCAGTGGATATCTGACTTTTGTCATCTGTCTGATACCGAAGCTTTGAGGACAGTGAACTCGCCTCCGAGCTTTTCCTGTGCAGGTCCCACACTGATTTCCATATTGGCTTTGTCTCTCTTCCACGAGGCTCCTTTCATTTGTATTTTTAGAATTTTGCTTTTTTTTAAAAATATTTTATGTGTTTAAGAGAGTGAGAGAGAGAGCACGAGCAAGGAGGAGAGGGAGGAGCAGGCTCTCTGCTGAACGGGGAGCCTGACACAGGACTCGATCCCAGGACCCTGCGATCATGACCTGATCCAGAGGCAGACGTGTCACTGACGGAGCCTCCCAGGTGCCCCTCAGAATTTACTTTTAGCCCATCTCGGGCTGAAGAACTGTGCAGAAGAGGACACAGGATAGCTGAACGCGGCGTGGTACCCGGGGTGGGCTTGGGGAATAGGTGAAGGACATGAGCTGAGGAAAACAGAACCAGGTATGAGCCGCAGAGAGGGGTAACGTGTGTGTCGGTGTTTGGTTCGCTGATTGGGACGTGTGGACCATAAGATGTCACCAGTGGGGGAAGGTGGGTGTGCAGCATATAGGATCTCTCTGTACTGTCTTCATGCCTTCTCTATAAATCTAAAATGAAATTTTTATTGAAAAACCAAACCTCCCTAGCCCGAGACACCCATCAGAACCTGTTGCAAAGGGCTCCTGTGTGGCAGTGACAGGCTTTGGCTGGGTCCGGGGCCAAGAGACCTCACTCCCGGCCACTTAGTGAGCAGGACGCTGGATGCCCAGCCATTGCCAGGAGGTGGGTGCTGGGTGGACACCCTGTTTTCCCAGCTTTGCTCCCTAAGAGGCTGACCCACATGGACAGCTGCCGTGAGCATCCTTGTCCTTCGGCCTCCAGTTGTGGTTGTTCTATGGGAAACAGGAAGGAGGTCAAGGGAGAAGAAACCCAGGGCAGGGGTCCTTCTTCTTGGGTCTAGGCTTTCTGGGTCACAGAGGGGAGCGATCTCTTCTGTCAAAGCCCAGCTCCATCACTGTGGCCTCTCGCTTTCAGCTCCTCACCCCAGGTCTGGAAACAGCATCCCCTCCTGCTCTTATCAGCCTGAAGCACAGCCCTCACTCAGCACCATGGGCGTCGGGCTTATCGGGAGCACCTGGCAATCCCCCAGGCCCCGGGTACCGCACGGATACATGCTTGCCCTCAATAAGTGGTCGTGTCAGAACGGTGAACCAGCCAATGAATCACAGACTGGCACAGTTACCAGAGACCCTGGGGACGTGGGACCCGACAGCCCCGTGGTTGGAACACAGGGAAGTGGGTGCCCTGGGCTCGACTGATGGCTCTTTGACTTAACCAGACACTAGATCTGGGACGAGCTGTGCAAGTTGTCCAGGCTTCCATTCCTTCTCCTGAAAGTGGAGATCAGGGGTGCGGTGGCGGGGGTGGGGGTGGCTCTGTCGGTGAAGCATCAGGATCTCAGGGTCCTAGGTCATGACCTCAGGGTCCTGGGATTGAGTCCCTCATCAGGCTCCCTGCTCAGTGGGGAGCCTGCTTCTCCCTCTCCCTCTGCTACTCCCCTTGCTTGTGCTCTTCCTCTCTCTTTCTGGCAAATAGATACATAAGATCTTAAAAGACAAATAAAGTGCAGATCATCCTATTTTCTTCACTAAGTTGATTACCTGAAAAACAATTTAAGCAGAGTGCTTTAGCACAGTATGTGGCACAAAGATAAGCACTTGGTAAACAGTAGTTCTATGTGCTATCTCACCCAGTCGTGGCCGAGATCCCGCGGTCTTGTGCAACAGGTAGACCAGGAAGGACAACGAACAAGCTCAGCATACTTGGCAAGGGGAGAGGTTAATACATCCCGCCCTGCCAGTGCGCAGAGGAACCCTAAGTAAAACAACGAGGAGACACCATGTCTTGCCTCCAAAATGAGAAAATTGCTTCAGTAATGCTTAAATTACCTAAATGTCGGAAAGGACACGTGAATCAGGGACTCGCAGTCACTCAGTTTGGGGCTCAAAAGTACCGGGAAGCAGTAGCTTTTTGTTTTTGTTTTGTAAGGTTCTATTTCAGAGAGGGTGTAGGGGCTGAGGGAGAGAGAATCTTGAGCAGACTCCCTGCTGAGCCCGACATGGGGCGCAATTCCATGCCCTTGAGGTCACGACTTGAGCTAAAACCAGAAGTTGAACGCTCACCCCGGTGGAGGCATCCACACACCCCTGCAATAGTTTCAGATTTAAAATTGACCTACTTCTGCCCCAGTAACTGTATTTAGTAGTCGAGATCATAGAAATACAGAAAAATGTCTGACTAAAGAAGTTTCCGAGACCGTTGTTTGTAATCATGACAGATGGGCAGCCAGCTGGTTAGACAGATAGGCAGATGATAGACAGACACAGAGAAACAGGTAGAAAACCACCTAAATAGCGATCAGTAGGAAACCCCTAACTAAATTATGATCTAGCCATTCTGTAGATTGCTACATGGCTGCATACTGGGGTTCAGGTTGTGCACTGCACAAGGGGGCCATAGCTAAAGGTGCTTCATTGACATCTTAGACACAGCCTGAGAAATGAGAGCTTGTGGGTCCTCCTATAAGTGAGCACTGGCACGGGCGCCTGGGTGGCTCAGTGGACTGGGCCTCTGCGTCTTGCTCCTCGTTCTGCATTGTCTTGTCCCTCCCCCTCTGCTCTTCCCCCTGCTTGCGCTGGTGCTCTCTCTCTTTCTAAAAGAAAATCCTTAAAAAAAAAAAAAAGTGAGGGGCGCCTGGGTAGCTCAGTGGGTTAAGCATCTACCTTCGGTTTGGGTCATGATCTCAGAGTCCGGGGATCAAGCCCCAGATCGGGCTCCCTGCTCAGCAGGAATCTGCTTCTCCTTCTGCCTCTGCTGCTCCCCCTGCCAGTGCTGTCTCTCAAATAAGTGAGCAAGTCTTTACAGAAAATACACTGAGTGTGTGCTGTTGTCACACGTGGCCATGCACATGCTCTGCGGTGCACACCGTATGTGTGTACTTAAAGCTGGGCTCACGTATACCCTGGGAGCCTCCTCTTTTTGTTCACCGACTTCCCCTGTTCCTGCCGAACCGTGAATCTGAATCAGACTGCCCTTTTGGGGATGGAGCAGGCCCTCTGGGGGCGCAGGCCCCTGGCATCTGGGGAGTTTGGGGGTGTATGGGGGGAGAGCGTGGCTGCTTCCCCCCACGCACCGGAGCGCGCCCTGGCGGAGTGGATGGAACCGGGCGGAACGCGCCAGCACCGCTGCCGTATCTGAGGCGGGACTGCCTTCCTAAAAACCTGCTGGAGGGTAAAGGCACTGGCCAGGCCGGTAGAGGCCCCGCTGATGTGTGCGTGTGCGGTCAAAGAAGTGGCGGGAGGCGAGGCCCAGCGGCCGCAGTTAGGAACACATTTGTGCGTGCGGGTGGGGGTAGGAAAGCGCGGGACGGGGTGCCGCTGCCGGCTGGGGAGCTGGGAAAGCAGATTCTGAGACGGTGCTCTTTTCTCCTCATTGTATTTTAAACACCTTGCAGTGTGAATGTACCCACATAACTGCTTGCGTAGTCAGAAAGGTAAGTTAAAATCAGGAATGACGGGGCGGCTGGGTGGCTCAGTCGGTCGGGCCACCGACTCTTGGTGTCGGCTCAGGTCATATCTCAGGGTCCTGAGATCCAGCCCCGCGTCCAGCTCCGCACTCGGGGTTGTCTGCGTCTTCCTCTCCCTCTGCCCTTCCCCTGCTGGCTCATGCTCTCTCTCTCAAATAAGTAAATCTTCTTAAAAAAAAATTCAGGAACGATGACAACAGCTGGGGCCGCTCCCCAGAATACGGCAGTTTACAGAGTCTGCAAGCCGCCCCCCCGCCAGCGTTCCGTGAAGAAGACAGAAGAGAAAGTTCTGTGACTATGAACACGTGTCAGGAATACATTCAATGAAACAGGCACGTACAGAACAGCGGCCTGTTAGTGTCACGTCTGTGTTAAAAGTACAGACACACGGGGCACCTGGGTGGCTCAGTGGGTTAAAGCCTCTGCCTTCGGCTCAGGTCATGATCTCGGGGTCCTGGGATCAAGCCCCGCATCGGGCTCTCTGCTCAACAGGGAGCCTGCTTCCCTTCCTCTCTCTCTGCCTGCCTCTCTGCCTGATTGTGATCTCTGTCTGTCAAATGAATAAATAAAATCTTAAAAAAAAAACTTAAAAAAAAAAAGTACAGACACACGTGTTGGTTTGCATATAATCAATGCCTGAAAAGATAGAACCAAACGATAACGTACTGTTGATCACCTCTGAGGGGTATGAGAAAGCTCACTTTGCAGTGTTCAAGTTTTTCATAATGAATAGTTACTAATTTTGTATTAAAAACTAAATTGTATATGAACAGATAAGTTATGTATGTTCATAGTACATAGGTATCTACATGCCTAGGAATATCGATGGGAATGTCGTGTTCCACACATTTAGTAGTTGTCTCTGAGTTGTGGGATTAGGGATGCTTATTACGAGTGCCTTTTTTTGATGTATTTTTCCTATCTTCAGCAATGACTTTGTATTTTAAAATCTGAAAAGAACTTTTTTAAAAACCAGAACGTTAAACAAAGAGAAGCCTAAAAAGTCTCTAGTATGATCACTGGTTGATGAAAGTAAGTGAAAACTTTGTACACGGAAAAAATAATCTGGGGAGAACTGGAATTTAGTGGAAACTGGATGTGAAATATTTTTCTTCCTCTTCTGAATTTTCCATGTTTAGGGGCACCTGGGTGGCTCAGTTGGTTGGGCGACTGCTTCCGGCCTAGGTCGTGATCCTGGAGTCCTGGGATCGAGTCCCGCATCAGGCTCCAAGCTCCACAGGGAGTCTGCTTCTCCCTCTGACCTTCTCCCCTTTCATGCTCTCTCTCTCAAATAAAATCTTTAAAAAATGAATTTTCCATGTTTACTATTATGAATGAGTATTATTCTGGTGCTAGAAGAAAGTATAATCATTTTAAAGTTCTTTAAAGATGCATTCAGTTATTTCTTTTTTTTTTTTTTAATATTTTATTTATCCATCCGACAGACAGAGATCACAGGTAGGCAGAGAGGCAGAGAGAGAGAGAGGAGGAAGCAGGCTGTCCGCAGAGCGGAAAGCCCGATGCGGGGCTCGATCCCATGACTCTGGGATCATGACCCGAGCCGAAGGCAGCGGCTTTTACACTGAGCCACCCAGGCACCCCGCATTCAGTTATTTCAAAGAGAGAGACAGAGAGTGCCTGCGAGCAGGGGCAGAGGGAGAGTAGCTGGTTCCCTGCTGGTTCCCTGCTGAGTGTGGAGCCCAGTGCAGGCTCAGGCTCGATCGCATGACCCGGACATCATGACCTGAGCTGAAACCCAGAGTCGACGCCCATCGGACTGAGCCACCCAGATGCCTCTCCGTGTTCTCCGTAGCACAGTGAGGTGTGCAGTGCTCAAAGATGGTCCTTTTGAGATAAAGAGGCTTGCAGTCCTGCAAGGATTTTTGCCTCAGGAAGGATTTTGGCTCTCAGGAAGTGCCAGCAGGGGCCAGCGACCCCCAACAAGCTGGGACCCAGGGCTCCTCCCCACCTCCCTCTGAGCTAAATGGAGGGAGCACAGGTCCCTCCCCTTGGGGAGGCCGCCTGCGGCTTCAGGGGCTGGCTGTCCTATTCTGTTTGGTGCTAGGGTAACCCAGGTCAGACTCCCTGAGGCAATGAAGCAGGATGACAGTCGTTCTGTTGTCCTGTTGTCCCAGTCGGCCAGGGACTTCCCCGGCTTTGACACCTAAAGTCCTGCCTCCCAGGAAATCCTGCAGGCCCAGAAAGGCTGGGCAGCTGGTTACTGTACAGTGCCCTGTGACTCCAAGGACACCAAGCTGGGAAGAGCGAGACGCCACCCCCTGCCTCCGACTCCCTGGCCAGTGAGTCAGCTCAACTGTCTGGGCCCCAGGGTGCCTGCTCTGACACTGCTTGAAAAGGTCATTTTTGGGGACAAAGGACAACAGCGTCTGTGGAATTATGTTCTACACCAAGGCTGTGTCCGCACAGGAGTCAGAATGGTCAGGGCAGACTCTCCCCCGGGAGGGTCCGCGGGACTCAGGGAGGGATGCCCAGCTTTCCCATCACTGTGGCTCTCCATTCTCCGCCTTGACCCCCCATGAGTGTGCCCACCTTGAGAGAGGCATGGAGATGACTTCTGCAAAATTACTCACAGGCCAGGCCAGCACATCTGCTCGGGAGAGAGTGGGACTCTGGGCTGCTCTAGTGCAGGGTACTACAAACTTTCTAGAAAAGCCCAGGATGGTCGATTTGATGTGCCCACTTGGCTGGCCACGGAGCTCAGATACTTGGTCAGACATTACTCTGTGGAGGTGTTTCTGCGTGTGAGTAACATTTATATGGCTTTGAATATTTGGATTGAGACCTTTAAATGCTTTGAGTAAAGTAGATTGCCCTCAGCAATGTGGGTGGGCCCCATCTAATCAGTTGAAGACCTGAATAGAGCGAAGACCAACCTCCCCAAGCAGGAAGGAGCTCTGTTGCAGTCAGCCTTGGGACCTGCCCTGCGACACGGGCTCTTCCCGGTCCCCAGCCTGCCAGCCCGTTCTGCAGACTGAGCCTTACCGGCCTCCATAATCACAAGCCCATTCCTTCAGCAAGTGCCTTTGTCTCTGGCACACACGCACACCTTATGGGCCCTGTTTCTCTGGAGAGCCCAGATAGAAAACACTTTAGACTCTGCATGTCATACAGTCTCTGTCACATGTCCCCGTCCGTCTCCCAGTGGCTGGGAAGCAGCCACAGACTGTTGGTAAAGGCATCTCACCCTGGGCACTATGGACACTTTACCGGATACTTCTCGGTTGTGGGAACTGTCCTGGGCACCATAGGAGGCTTAACAGCCTCCCTGGCCTTCCCTTTCTAGAGGCCACTAGCAGCCCTTGGTTGTGACAACACAGCCTGTCCCCGGGGCTCAGGGAGGGGAGCATACCGCCGCCCCCACTGAGCTCCACTGCGTATGTGAACAAGCCTGGCTGCATTCCAGAGAAACTAGTTAAGAAATACGCGGTGAGTTGGACTTGGCCCACGGGCTGTAGTCTGCCAACTGTCTGTCTTCTTGGGGGCATGGGTGGGGACCCGGTGGGGACCCGGAGCTTTGCAGAAGAGGATGCGTGGTTAGAGAGCGAGGGGTTACGGCTGGAGAACCGTCACATCCAGGGCTCTGCACACAGCCAAGCCCAGGCCATGGAGCCTGGCTGTGCCTTGGGTAGGGTCGGGGTCGTCTTGCTGTGCTGAGGGGCAGGCTGGACAGCAGGTGCTGCTCTGCGTGCATCCCAGCTGGGCTGCAGGGGTGCAGAAGACAGGGCCTGAGGAGGCTGTCCCCCTACCCCCGGTCCCCAGGCCACCCTCGGGGCTGCCTCCTCTCCCACCATTCCCACGGCCATCCATCGGCACGGAGCTGCTTCTGAACCTCTGCAGACCACCTTCAGTTGGCTGCCCAAGCAGATGAGCCTGGTCCATGGGGAAAGTGACTATTTCTCGGGCTCTTTGGCCTGCTGTCTCCTCCCCGACAGCGTGGAAGTGGACAGGCCAGGCACAGGAGGCAAGGGGAGGTGGCAGCAGGCCACTGTGGGGGGACCACCCTAGGGGACCACCAAGGTTGCCGCAGAAGGGTTCGCAGCTGTGGGCTGGGCACGTTACACTCCCTCGAAGCTCCGGTTGGTGGGAACTCCATGGTCATTTAAGTCCCCACAGGAAGATGTCTGTTCATGCTCTGGGTTAAGCGGAGGGGGCACGGCGCTCCACTCCAGCTGGGTCTGTGGGGCAGGCGGCTTAAAGCCACTCTGATGGGAGCCAGCCTTCCCAGAGCCCCGGCAGGGGGGCTCCAGTGCAGGGCTTGGTAACTGGACCCCCTCATGGGGCGTGCTACCTGTAGCACAGGGCTCCTTCAAGATCCCGCCCCCCCCACCCCAAGCACTAGGAGTCTGGGTATGGATCGTGTCTTCCCTGGGTGGTCCTGATAGATACACCTGTACCTGACGCCTCATTCCAGGCTCCCTACCCTCCTCCTCCAGGCCTGCCCGCAAGTTCTCCCCTGCTCCTTAAGGCAGATCACTGTACCACCCCCGAGGTCCCCCTGTGCCCCGCCCACAGCGTGGCAAACAGTGCCTTCCTAAACAAATCTTCCTCCTGTTAGCCTAGTTTGAGGGAGCCCGCTGTTGGGGCCCTGCTGGCTCTAGTTGGGAATGACTGTCACCCCAACCCTAGTGATACCTGCTAAGCTCACCAGCATCCAGGCATCCAGCATGGGAATGTGGCACGACAAGGGGTTCGCTTCCCTCTAGGAGATGAACATGGGGGCAAACATCCTAGGTAGGCAGGCCTGACCCAGCCAGGAAGCAGACCCTGGAAAGGGAGTGAACATCCCATCAGGGCCGATTTCAGCAAAGGCTAAGGGCCCAGGCGTATGCAGAAGGTGTGCACCCCGGGTGGGAGGCCAGGCTCAGTGACCCAGAGGGTTCCTTACAGCTCTGAGGCTAGGAGTCAGCAGATGGCCCTTGCTGGGGCACCAGGGCACGGGGCACGCAGGTGGCTCACGTGCTGATTGGGAAGGAGAAGGGGAAAGATCGGCACTTGTCTGGGTGCTTGTGACCCCGGAGGGACAGCTGGGTGCACATGGTGACATGTCACCACCACCCAGGGAGCTGCCACCCAGAGGTCAGGAGAGACAGCGTTACAGGTGTTCCAGACAAGACGCAGGGTGAAACAGGGTCCTTGGCTGCCAGACTTCGGACAGCAGGCTCGCGGAGCCGCCGTGACACTGGATGTCTGCCTGGAGGTGGATGCCCAGCCCCAGGCCACGGGCATCTGGCAGGGACAAGCCAAGGCCCCCTCAGCGTGAGGGCAGCCTGCTTCTGTCAGATACTGGCCGAGGGGCCTGGGCAGCTCGAAGAGGCCCAGAGGGGTGGGGCAATCAGAGAGGGCTGGGTTCCAGGCACACAGGTGTGCCCAGCAAGTCCCTGGGGGGGGACCGGGGGTCCTGTGTCCAAAGGACAGCAGACGAGACTAGAGAAGGGAGGCATGTGGCCTGTGTCGGGGCTCACTCCACACTCCGCCGAGTGGAGAGGCCAGATGGCTGCTCGCTACCCGCTTACGGCTCTGCTTCCCCATGAAGCCTGGCACTAGCTGCTCAGGATGGGGTGGCGCCGGGAGCGGCGGGGTCTCCACCTCCCACGGGAGCTCAGGCTGCCCTTCCTGCCTCCGTGAGGCCTGACTCAGCAGGCCAGGGGTGGCTGAGTCGGCAAGGAGCAGGTGCGGTGGCCTAGATGCAGGGAGCTGGGGCTGGCAGGCTGCCAATCCGAGAGAGGCAGGTGCTGACCCCAGGATCTTTCCGTGCCTCGGTAAACACCTCTCCCTCTGTCAGCCCCAACCGAGCCCGGCTGCTGCCCACGATGCGTGTGGACCCGGCCAGTACAGCAGAGGGCTCGGACCGCAGGTGACCGACCAGCCATCCCGGGTTACCCACGGCGGAACCGGTCCTGGACGCACTGGAGCCATCGGTCACTCTGGGAAGAGTGCTGAGGTCTCAGGATTGAGGACCGGGGGGCAGCTGGGCGTGAGGAGTGGTTGGAAACCGAGAGAAGCCACGTGCCCCGTGAGTCACTGCGGGTCCCACCAGCCAAGCCCCCAGGCCGGATCCCTGGAGTCTGAACGCCGCAGGCTTAGTCTTTGCTCCCAGCTGCTCTGAAGGACCACAGAGCTGGCTGTTCGGGAAACAAGTAGTAATTAGCAGCATCTCTGACCCCAATTCCTCCAAGTCTGGTTCATTAGCCACTCTTGTACATGAGGAAGTGGCGTCAGAAAAACACCGGAGCTGGGATAATCTATGATTCTGGTCTGGGAATCTGACCCTGAATCCCCTGGGCGCTTTGTTCTCCTCTCCTGCCGGATCACACGCGTCCTTGCCACCAGATTCTCCTGCGGAACCTGGTGTTCGGGGACTTTGCATCCAGTCCCCGCCAGGCACTCAGTGAGTGTTTATGGGGTCACCGCACAGAGACGCAGCGTACCCGTTGCAGAAACTAGGAGCCAGAGGGCAGAAGGCAACGGAGAAGCTGATCATTCTGAAGGATGCTGAGTCTAAACGAGAGGACCGGAACAGACCCTATAAGAAGTCTGGTTTCAGGCAAGCAGTGCTTCAGGAAGTGTTCAGACGGCAGCTCACCGTCTTCCATGGGGCTTCCGGGTAAAGCCCTTTTTGCCGAGGGGCCTCCCCACCAGCTGGTCTGACCGCCGGGGCCCGTCACTTGCTGACCATTCACACCCCCCACGCAGATTGGGTGCGCCCCAGTCAGGGAGCCCCAGGCTCCCGCAGGCACTGGTGCCATGGGCCTGCCCTGTGGCTCCTCCTTGAGGCCCCTGCTCACCCCCACCAGCTCTGGCCTGGCTTCCGACATGACTCTCAAACGCCAGGGGCATGTGTGCACCTGGCCTGTTCTCCACCCTTCCGGGCCAACACCGGCTGCTGACTCAATGTTTTCCTCAGCCTCCAACTCCACCCTCTCCTGCCCCACTGGCTCTGATGCTCGGTGTTTGCCTGCTGTGCCTACCACCTCATTCAGTGTTTATATGCTGCGCTCTGTGTGCTGGCGGCGGGCTGGGTGCTGGGCTGTGCCGGTAAATAGCACAAGGAGTAAGACAAGAACCAGTCGATTGCATACTGCGTGCTGGGCTGGGCATAAGCCCCTGTGGCCATGGTGGGGAGCGGGGGCAGGGAGGGGCAAACCTGGAGGCTGCAGCCCCATTTCTTGGTCATAGATGGTGCCATGAATTCTAGCTTCATGTCCATTTGGCCCCATCACCCAGCTTTCTACTTCCTCATTTATTCCTTGGCTCATGCACAAACCATCGAAACACCTGTTGGAGACCAGATGCTCTGCCAGGTCCTGGGAATACAAGGATGACAAAGACTGGTTCCTGTGCAACATTGGACTTTTAGGATCCCAAATGGAGCCTGCTCCTCCCGGCTCCACTGCCCCCCCTGCCTGGAAGATCCTAGTCCCTCCCTCCACCTCCTTGCTGATTTACCACCTCCATCCTTTAGACCATAGCTCTAAACCCTCCTCAGGAAGGGTTCCCTGGCCCCTTGACCAGTTTAAGGCCCCATTATTATGCTCTATCAAAACCTGTCATTTTCTTTCATAGCACCTGTAATTATGTGTTTATTAGTGGACTACTTCATTAGTGTTGGTCCTCCCAGTCACGGTGTCCAAGATCATTTATTACAGTGTTTACTGTAATACTACTACTGTGTTTACATGTGTTTACTGTGTTTACACTACTGTGTAGCACATGGTAATGTGTTTATTAAATACAAATGGGATGAATGGCTCAATGGATGGATGGATGGATGGTTCAATGGATGGATGGATGAATGGACGAACTGGAGCTGAGTTATAGTGAAGGCAGTCTCCAATTAGGAGACTGAGTCGGGAAAGGAAAGAGGTGAGAACCAGTGTATAAGCCAAAGCAGTGGGAAAGCTGGGTAGAAGATTGGCAGGAAAGAATCTGCAGGAGTTGGCCTCTGGTGGAATGTCAGGATTGAGGCAGAGGGAGGAATGCAAGGTGATTGACCAGGATTCTGACTCAGAGCTGGGAGATGGATAATTAAAGTGAGAGCAGGTGTAGAGGTGTGGGATGAAGAGAATGACCTGCCAAATTTGAGATACCTGCTGAGGAAATGAAGTAGAAATTTTAGATTCTTTTTGGCCACTGTGAAAGTTAGGATAATATTAGCCATTTTAAGAAAGAAGTTCTACAATGCCAGTGGCCTCACACAATAAGTTTTTATTAAAAAAATATTTTTTGGTCCCCATGATGGTCCAATACAGGTGTTCCTTGCCAGCAGGATGGCACGCCAACACAGTGTTTAGGGGCCCAGGGTCCTCCCATCTTGGGGCTCCACCATCTCCTGGGCCTTGGGCCGACCAGGAGGGAGACTGTAGAACATACGCCTGCTTCTTTTTTTTTTTTTTAAATATTTTATTTATTTATTTATTGAACAGATGGAGATCACAAGTAGGCAGAGAGGCAGGCAGAGAGAGAGAGGAGGAAGCAGGCTCCCCGCTGAGCAGAGAGCCCGATGTGGGACTCGATCCCAGGACCCTGAGATCATGACCTGAGCCGAAGGCAGAGGTTTAACCCACTGAGCCACCCAGGCGCTCCCACACGCCTGCTTCTTAATGACCATGACCCCAGAGCACCGCCAAGCATCCGAGCCCTCTTCCAAACTTGACAAGGCAGGGCCCACCTGCTCCATATAGTGCACAGTGCAGACTTGTTTTCTCAGACTTGAGTCCGAAGCACAGATACGCGCCCACGGCTCTGACGTGCGGACTCGCCTCCCTCACACTTGGGTTTGGAAGATAACGACTCTGACCTGCAGCCAAGCGGGACCCATTCGGTGCGTGAGGCCGTGGCCAGTGTCAGAGGGTGCCTCGTGCCTGGGTCCGTGCCTGTGCCTGGGTCCCCTGGTGGCAGTCTGTGGCATGATCGTTGACGCTCTTTGCTGTGTTGTCTGCTTGTCCTTTCAGAGTTTCTGTGAACTACTTAATATCTTTTTAAATGAAATTTTTTTCTGCTCACATTTGCCGGAGGTGTTTTCTGTGGCTTGCAAGGAGACCAAGGGTAAATGTGCAGTAGCGGTCGAATTAGCAGCGGGAGAGCCTGGGAGCCTGGGGCCAGAGCCTCCCATGGAGGTGTCTGCGGCCACGGCAAGGGACAGGATGGCTCTGGGAGCCTGTGTCCCAGGAGTGGAAGAGGGCCTGGCCTGCAGAGTTGACACAGGAGTGAGGAGAAGGAGCTCACAACTCAGGCAGAGAAGGAGTGTCGTGGTCAGCCCCGTTCCCGAACCCCCTGCCCTGCCTGGGGTTTGCTATTTGGGAAATCAACTCCTTGTCCAAGAAAATAAATCCCCTTTTTCTTCGAGCCACGGTGTCTTTCAAAGGACTTCCTCTTCCTTCCTTAATGGCGGAGTCCCGTCATCCTAAGGCTGCCCCGGGAGACTTCTGTCATTGTGATGACAGTTACGGCACCAACTCATGTTGAGTGATAGTGTCAAGTGTGTGATGTCTGTGACGCTCCCCCGGGGCCAGCCACCCGCCTCACAGCGGCACTCAGAACCCTTCTCAACACGGTTCCCCATGTGGCCCCGATCCATTCACGGACGTCGGCTCATGAGCCATGGGCTGCTTGTTGCTCGGGCCGCTACCCCTCCAGTTTGCCCGGTGTCCTGCTCGCCCCGTGTCTCAGCGTGCAGGGTCTCATCTGCCTTTCTGAACAGCTTGTGAAGTGCTTGGTACCAGGCCTGTTTTATAGTTGAGAAAATGGCCATCTCGAGGTTTTCATGACTTGCCCCGAATCGTACACATACGTCGTGGGCGACTCAGGATTTGAACAGGAGGATCTCCTTGTGAATCGCAAGGATACGACAAAGTATTCCTCCTCTGTGTGTCTTATAGGTTCCAAGGGCCATTCGGTGCATCTCAAAGGACGGGGAACGTCAAGACCAGCTGCGGAGCCCCTTGACGTGGCCCCGCAGGTTGAATCGGCTTGTTGGCGACTGGGAAACGGGAGCAGGAACGCGGCGAGCGGCCGCGGCCTCCCCATGTCTACTTGGCATTGGGGCAAATGCTTGGTTCTGTGTTCTAAGAAGCCATGGGTGTGTGCCGACGGGGTCGAGGACAGTGACCTTAAATGTCCGGAGTGATGGGCCTTGAGCATCTGGACGGACGCATCCTGGCAAGTAAAGCCACACCCACCGCAATTTAAGGACGGAATTTTGTCCAACAATTGACGTTTTTTATAAAAAAGCAAACATGTCTCGTCCCTCAGGGACTCCTGTCAGGCAAAGGCCCCGAGCCGTGCGTGGTGGACACCCGATGAACACGCGCGCCCCCTGTCCTTCCTGAGCGGCTGGGGCTGGGGATGGCATTTCGCAGACTCCCGTAGGGCACAGATGTCGCGCTACTTCCTGCTGCCCGGATGGACTGCATGTGAGGTCCAGAACGTGGCGGGGATTGGGGCAGAGGCCATGTGGAGCTGGTGGCTGCTGGTGGCTCCCTGGTTCGGGGGTGGCTTCTCGGGGGGCGGGAGTGGAGCTCCCCGCTCCTGAGGCTGCTTGATCACGTCCATGCAGACCCCTGGCCGCGCGCTCCTGTGTCATGGTTTCAGGACTCCTTCCTGGAGGCCCGTTCCTGTGTCTGTTTCTTCAGTCCCTGCAGCGGGTCTGTGATCCGTCTTTAACCCGTCAGAAACCCCGTTCTGTTCAGACTGGCGGGAAGATTCTGTGCTCGGCTGCCCAGAACCCGAGCAACGCCTGGCGCCTGGGAGGCAAGCAGCGGGGTTCTCGCCGGCAGCTCGGGCCATCGGGGAGCCCCGCTGAGTGTGGGGCTCGCTGGCTGCCCTCCCGGGGCCTGGGATCATGCCGCCGCTCCGGCTGCGGCTGAGCCTGTGTCCTTTTCTAAAATAGAAGCCCGTGGCCTCTGGGAATCTGGAAGCGCCCCACTGGGAGGCAGGTCCTGTTCCGACAATCCCGGTACAAAGCAAACAAGAAGGAAGAAGGGTCCGCTCTGCTTCTGCAAAGAGGCGGCGAGCCCTACTTTGAGCAGCCAGGGACTGCTGCTGTCTCTGATCCTACTGTGTGCGCCATGGTCGGTGGGGGGTGTGTGTGCACGCACGTGTGTCGATGCACACTTGTGAGTGTGGTCATACTGGAAGGGCCAGTCCTCTGGGAACCTGATTCGAAGTAGAGACCTGGCTTGTCCCTTGTGTCCGTCATGGCTTCCGTGTGCTTTGTGGTCTTGAGGCCCCTGGGACCCCACAGGGACTGTCCTTCCCGGGGCTGGTCAGGCCCCTCCTGGAGAGAGTTATCAGGCACTTTTCAAGCCCGAACCTGCCCGTCCAGAATCCACAGCCCCCACGGCCCTCTCTGTTGCGGCCACTACCACCTGTCCTGATTACCCCAGGACCTGGCACCAGCCGGCCAAGGACAGCCCCTATTATGCCCAGAGACGGCTGAGATTTTTCAAACTAGCCCCTCCTAAGCCTTCTTACACTGCCTCATCTGCGTCTTCCCGTGGAAACCACAGTAAAGGTTCCTGTCCCAATTTCCCCCCGCTCCCCTTGCCTGCTGACCAACCCTGGTGCTTCCCTGGGTGTCCCCCGTGCATGCCCTTCTCTTGAGATCTGTGAGTATAACACACTATTTTTTCAACGGCACCTGACTCCTGATCTGTTGGCCCTGCTGCACACCCCAAGATCATAAAACCTGCATTTTAAAACACCCCTCTGTTCATTCATCTGCCCAATTAAGGACTATCTACTTGGTCCTCTTAAGCATCTGACATGATTCTAGGCATTAAGAACCAAGGGATGAGCACCCCCCCGTTGCTGTCATTAGGAAGTATAGTCAGGGCAACAAGCATGAGACAAGTCATCACACGGCTTCGTGTATAATCAAAGAACAGGAGGCGTTCTATGAAGAGAAAAATTATAGGGTGCTGTGTGAGCACAAGGGGGCAGGATGTGGCTTCTAAACAAGCCCAGCTGAAGAGTGCAGAGAAAAACATCCAAGGAGGGAGAGCAGCACATGCCAAGGCCCTGGGGCAGGAGAGAGCACGTGTTAGAGGCGAGAGAAGGTGTGGCCAGGGCACCCCAGGTGAGAAGGTGCAGGGTTCAGAGTTCCTGTGAGCCTGGCAGGAAGCCTCAGCACAGGAGGGACTCTGGAATTCTTCCTAAAAGTGCCTTTGAAGGGTTTTAATCAGAGAGCTCTCTGGTCTAGTTTACTTTTTAAAAGACACTGGGCAGCTATGGGTGGATTACAGGGAAGACAGAAGGGGGCACCAGCGCAGAGTGCGGGGGAGGGGGGGCAGGACAGGTCCGGGAAGGGGAAAGCTGCAGTTAGAACTGACAATGTCGGCGCTGGGCTGGATGTGGGGGTGATGGAGAGGGAGGAGGGATGTGAGCCGCCTTGCAGGTCCTTCTGAGCCATCTGTACGGCTCTGGGTGCAGACAGCCCGACTTTCTCCCCATGTAACTGGTTCTGCCCCCTTGGGGAGCCACCCCTGCACCAGTGTCTCTCCCCAGGGGTCTGAGCGCTGGGTCAGCGGAGGCCGTGAAATCATCTCTCCATCTGCTGCCCTCCCCGCCCCCGGACCTTGGCCACCACAGAAGGATGGGGACCGGGGACCCTGCCCTGAGCTTCCTTCTGCTCACCTGACCCCCCAGACAGAAGGTTCCAGAGGGAGGAAGGAGCTGCAGGGTGCGAGGGTACCAGTTGTCTCCCTCCCATTTTTAATGCTCCTTGAAAGACTCATGGGCGCTTTTGGGGGGGAGGGGGAGGGTAGGCAGGTTACAGCAGCCTTCCCGGACCACTGAGACAACCTCCCCTCCAGGGACTGCAAATCCGGTAATGGTGTTTTTAAAAACCGACCCCCCACTCGCTGCCCTGCCGCCCTGCCCCTGCCAACCCATGCGCAACCCCTGCCAACCCAGTCTTAAAAAAGCAAATCTACGGAGGCAAAATTTACATATAATAAAAAGCATCCATTTTAAGTGCACAATTTGAAGTGGGGTTTTTTTCAGGCCAGTGGGATTTTACAAGTGTTGACACCCACGTAACCGCCAGCCGGCACGCTCGAGATAGAATTTCCACCACCTCTAACCTGAGAAGGTTCCCTCGAGCCCTTTGCCGTCCGTTCCCGGCCCCGGGAAGCCTCTGACTTGCTTGCTGTACCATTGCAAGATCGGCTTTGCCCGTGCGAGAATTTCTGTGCATCGAGTCGGGCGGCGTGTCATTTCTGGGCATCTGGCTTCTCTGACTCAGCATCAGGTCTTACGAGATCGACCCCCGGGGTGGGGGTATCAGTGATGTGGTCCGTGTTCTGTCCGCTGGCTTCCAGGGCACAGATATACTGTCCTGTTATCCTTTTCCGTGATGAGGGGTGCTGCTATGAGCACACTTCGTGGGGGGCGGGCATGCTTGTATTTGAGCGAAATACTGACGGTGGAATTTTGGGGTTGCGCGGGACGTCCCTGTGTAACTTTATAAGGAACCGCCGGACGTCGTTTATGACCACGCTGCCGCCCGCCGCTCCATCTGGCTGTGAACGTCTCCATCCTCCTGCGTCCTCGCCATCCCCGTGCTCTGCCTTTTTTTCTTTGCTGTGTTTTTCCTCAGCCGGTCTACAGGGTGCCAGGGAGGGGGCTGTCCGCCTCGTATTTGAGTTGTAAGAGGTCTTCATCGGTTCTGGACGCAAGTTCTCCGTCAGATAAACCGTGCCTTGTGATTTTCCCCTCCCAGTCTGTGGCTTCGTGTTTTCTTAACAGCCTCCTTTGCACATTTTAATTTTGATGAACCCATTTATCAGGGTTTTTTTTTTTTAATGATATGGGAGAACTTCTAGGTTTTTTTGGTGAAGAGATCAGGTTTTCCTGATAGAAACTCTAGGGCTAAAATGTAAGAGAATGAGGCTTCTGGTCTCTAGGAGTAAAGAAATGTGGGTAAGGGGGTGCCTGTCCGGTCAGGTCATGGTCCCAGGGTCCTTGGATCAAGTCCCGCGTCGGGCTCCCTGCTCGGTGGGGAGTCTGCTTGACCTGAGACCGAGTCCGGGGAAACCACAGTGGCCGCCCATGTTTATTGATACTTACTGGGCTCAGCTCGCCACGCACTCGTCATGAGGTCTGCACAGCAGCCCCAAGGAACGGGGGTTATTACTGTTACTATCCCTGTTTTACACATGGGGAAACCGAGTCACGGGGTGATGCAGTAACTCTCCCAGGGTCACGCAGCCATGAAGCGGCAGAGCTGGGCTTTGAACCCGTGCGCCGGCTCCCGGCTCTTAACCAGCGCGCGTGGCTGTGTGTGGCCCGGCGGGACCGCTGGCCGCCGAAGGTCAGGCTGGGAAGGACTTACTGTGGACACTGTGTGTCCATTGCTGCCCTCCCCGGAGTACGAGGGAGGCTTCGTCCCAGGGAGCTGTCGCGGCCTCACCCAGGAGGGGGCCGCCCTCACTTCTGGTTCCGCCAGAGTCAAAGCAAAGTTTCAGGCTTCCTAAGATTCAGATCGTGGGCACAGACGGGATAGGGAGGCCAGAAGCCTCCGATCCTGCCTCTGGACCTGCCCCTAGAACATTCCCGTGGAGTTTGACCTCCTGCCTGCCATGTTCCCAAGTCCGTCTCCATCCCTGCTGGGGCCTCCCTCAGCCCCTGGCAGCCCGACCCGCTTGCCTCCTGCCTGCCTCCCCCTCCAGCCTTCTCACAGCCTCTGTCCACTGGCTGCACTTGTCCCCAGCTCCGAGGGACGTCCTCCAGAAGCCCCCCAGCTGCCTGCTCAAGCCCCCAGGCTGAGGACGGGGAGGAAGGGAAGATGGGGGGGTCGGGGTCTGATCTTCCATTCCTGCAGACTGAGCTTTGGGAAGATGCAGAAACCCTGTACCGGGCAAAAGCATTTCAAAAGATCGCTTGAAGAGGCAAAACTTTTTTCCCACTTAACTTCGTTCAGTCACGAGAAAAACCTGTACATTTGGAGAGTGTGATGGCATCGGAGCAGGGAAAGACACTGTCATCATAGAAAGACACCTGTGTCCGAGCATCGCCATAGCTGATGTAACAGAGAAGAGGCTAGAAAATGGGAACCGAAAAATTATTAAGTCTGATTAAAATACTGTTCCCTCCAAAGATCTAAGGTTAAGAAAAAAGGCCTTCAAGAGGTTCAAAGCCACCACACGCTGTGATGTAATGGAGCCCAATGGCTCAAAGGGAGAGAAATGAGCGATTGCAAATATTAATGAATTCAACGTTTTGCTGAAGTTGGAAGCGAAGGTGGACCCTTAACTCGACTCACTGTCGGTGAGGTTCACACGAGACCCCTCGGCCGTAATAACCCACACGATTCATGGAGCTCTGTCCTTGATGGAGGATCTCAAACTCTCCGTGTGGACAATTTTTTTTTTTAACTTAATAGTTTCAAATTATATTCTGTTCACTACAAGGTGACGATACACGGCCGGGGTGCACCTTGAGCCATTTATGCTTCGTTTTCTTCAATGTCATTCGTCAGATGAGGCAAGGCCGGCTTTGAAGGGGGACTTCCGGTCCCACGTGGGTTTTCCGGTGACACCAGTGAGTCTGGAACAATGATCTCCTCGTGGAAGGAGCGGGTGGAAAGTGGCAAGAGCCGGCACCTGGAGGCCCCCAACCAGGCACCTGCTCTGGGGACCAGAGAGGACGATGCTGGAGGTCGGGGTGGTTCCAGGTGATTATTGACCCCTGAGACAGTGGTCTAGCGCTGATGGGGTGGGGACACATAGCTCCCAACTTTCAACTGAATTTATTCATACCACACCAGTACCCAGACTTCCCGGGGACTGGGATGGAAGGTCTGTCCAGAATGTAACTGGGTGTCCCATGAGATGGGATACTGGGCGTGCTGCTGGGTGCCAGCGTCCTGTCGCTCTACTACAGTGGGAATGTCCCACGTTTCCTTGATTCAGTCAAGATGAAGACCAAAGCCAAGGCAAGCTCAGGGTATTCTCCCGGGGGACCATGGCAGGAGGCCTTGATCGGGCTTCAGCCCAGGACAGAAGGTGGGAGCCAGCATGATCCCGAGACCCAGGCAAGAAGCAGATTCTGGGGGAGCTGGGCCAGGCCGAGATTCCGGCCCCTGTGACATGGGGACTCTGGGATGGGGGATCAGCCGCTTCACCGCCTTGTCCTGAAGCCCCTCGGTGCCTCTGGGCTCCCCAAGTCTTCCGGTCTGGGGAGGGAGGCAGCAGGGAGCGTGGCGGGGGCTAATGTGCTCCCCGCGGTGCTCAGCCCCACACGGCCTCCTGTGCCTGGCTGCGTGCTCACCTTCCAGTGGATCAGATGGGAGAGGAGGTTTTCCAAGATGTTCCTCGGGCCGGGAAGTCCGTGTGAGGGACTAAGGTGCAGGGGAGTTGGGGAGCGGCCTGGAGGAAGCCCCCAGCACCACCCCAGGCCTCCTGCCCCTAGCATGGGTCTCTGCTGGGCCTCTTGACCTCACCGCCCCGGGCCCACTGGCAAAATCTTTGGATTAGTCTGGCCTTTTCCTATTTCAGAGCAGCTGGAACCTGTGCCCATGAGATCGCCTCGTCCTGTTATAAATCACCACGGCGGCCTCTTTCTGTTGCCGTCCTTGGCTCGGCCAGGATGTAGGGGAGGTGCGCGGGCATGGCGCACTCTCTGGCTTGCTGGGCACAGGGTGGCATGGGGGTGGGGGGGCTGGGATGCAGGGGAGGGGAGAGGGGATGGCTGTGGGGCGTGGGGGGAAGCCCAGGATGGGCCAGGGCAGGGAGGGAGGCACAGACTTGAGTCTGCTGTTGAGAGAGCGCGTGGCCTGCATCACTGGGCAGCACGGACTCCGGAATCAAGTCCCAGGTCCTTGTGATAACTTAAAAAAAAAATTATTTTGAAAGCTTCAAAGTCACAGGAGAAAGTAATTTGGGAGCTGCTGTCTACTCCAGGGGCCACAGCTTTATGCAGAGCGGACGGGCCAGGTGCACCTTGGCTCTCGTGGCCTAGTGCCCGCGTGCGGACACACCTTCCAGTCTGGGCTGGTGGCTTTGTTCGCTTTGTGCAATGATGCTGACATCCATCATGCTGCAGCCTGGAGCCGTCGTTCCTTCTTTTTCTTCTTTTTTTTTTTTAATTTTATTATTATTTTTTTTATTTACTTGATAGGCAGAGATCACAAGCAGGCAGAGAGAGAGGGAGGAAGCAGGCTCCCCACTGAGCAGAGAGGCCGATGCGGGGCTCAATCCCAGGACCCTGAGATCATGATCTGAGCCGAAGGCAGAGGCTTAACCCACTGAGCCACCCAGGTGCCCCCATTCCTTCTTCTTTACCCCGACTAGGATTCCCTTTGTGGATGTGCCCCCGGCTGCTGACTCAGTGGGCCCCTGCCCTGTTCCCAGCCTGGGGCCATTATGAACCAAAGCCGCCGCCATGAGCATTCTTCATTCTTCAGGAAGCTTCGTGCAGACCTTGTTGTTGTTTCTCTTGGGGACACTCCTGGGAGTGGGAATGGGAGTCTTTCGAGCTTTTCCTTTACAAGAAGATGCCCAGGTGTTTCCGAAGCGGCTGTACCATCTTCCATTCCTCCCAGCAAGGTCCAAGAATTCCAGTTGTCGCCCTTTCTTGCCAGCGTGTGGTAACGCTAACTTTTTGTGCGATAAAACGCACCGAACATCAAACTTGCCCATAGTGCCTTCCGTGCACCCGCGGTGTTGTGCAAACCAGGGTCTAACCCCAGAGACCCCGCATGGAACAGTCAGTCACACGCAGTCCCCCGATCCCAGCCCCTGGCGGCACTGAAAGGGGGTCACGGGCCACTGGGGTCACAGTGACCGTGGGGTCACGGAGACTCCCCGTGCCCGATCCCCCCCTCCACCTCACTAGAGTAGTCATGTAGACATCCTGCTTCTCTTTTGTGCAGCTGGATAATGCTCTGTGCTTTGGACAGACCACATTTCCTCTGTTCATGCCTCGGCGGCGGACATCTGCGTGGATTGCACCTTCCCGCTGTCGAGCCTCGTGCTGCCGAGGACGCAAGAGTGTCTGAACGTCTGCCGTAGGGGTTTTGTCTATACTCTGTGAGATCAAAGGAGTTCTCTTCTATCATCAATGTACTTTTTTTTTTTTAGCATTTTTTATTGGGGGGAGAGGCAAGGGGTGAGGGAGAATCTCCAGGAGACCCCCCGACCCGGCACAGAGGCCCGACATGGGGCTCGGACTCACAACCCTGAGGTTGTGACCTGAGCCGAGATCAAGAATCAGATACTGAAACCAATTAACTGAGCCGCCCAGACCCCCCTTAATTTTTTAAAAAATCCAGAAAGGATATTGCATTTTATCAAAACATTTTTCTGCTTTTATCGACTTGATCCTGTGATTGCTCTCTTCCGTACGTTCATCTGGAGACATACCCTGAAGAATTTCAAGAACACTGAGCCAACGTTGAACTCCTGGAGGAAGGTTCCTAAGATGTGTGTGTGTCACCGTTGCTCTGAGCCTGTCCGCTGTCGTGTGCAGAACCTGGGAGCGCTGCTGCCATCAGAGAAACAGCCCCGAGGGCTTGGACTCCCCGCTTCCCTCCCCGTCCTCTCTCCGGCCCCATCGTGCTCACCCCTCCTTGCCTCTCTGCTGCCTCCAGCGAGCAGGGCTGCTGTTTGTATCAAAGGAAGAGCCAGTCTAAGGCACTTTGTGCATCGTCACCAGATGTGGGGTTCCAACTCCTATACAGTCTGCAAAGCCCAGCTCAAATGCCCCTTCCTCTCGCAGATCCTTCCCTGCTCGTGCCTGCATAACCGTCCCTTCTCATACTGCCTGCCTTGCCAGGTTCTAAGCCCGTCGAGGAGAGGGGCACGTTGCGGCGATCTCTATGTTTACAGAGACTGTAACTACATGGCACGTGTTCGGCGAATGTTTAATGAACTCAGTTAACAAATCCTTCAAGAGGAACATAAACCAGCAGAACGGGAGAAGCCTGAGAGGTCACCCAATTCTGCAGTGCACTTTTTCTTCTTCTCAAGCCAACAAAGCATGTTTTTCTAATGAAGTCTTTTGTGGAACCCACCCCATCAGGCCCGTACGAGCAGAGGTGCTCTGAAGGAGGTGGGGTGTTGGGGGAAACGTGGGGCCCCATCCCTGAGCTCCCCTCGTCCCCGTGGGGGCCCCCAGGGCACCTCTGTGGGGCTCTCATGCCTGCAGGTAGGGGATCTGGGTGAGGCCCACTTTCCACTGAGCAAGCCCAGAGGCCCAGAGAGGAGGAATGCCGGGGCCCCGATCCCCCTGAGCTGCGGGCTGAGCTGGAGCGAACCAGGCCGGTGGCTCCGACACCCCAGGGCCCGCGTGGATGGCTCACAGATTGCACCGCATCTTCTCCCCTCATCGGTCAGTCAGTGAAAGCCAGGCAGGAGGCGGCAGCCCTGTTCGGGGTGGTGGCCGAGGCCGGACTCTGAGGTGTCTGTCTCCAGCTTGCGGCTGCCTCTCTGCCTCTCGGGACCTCAGCTTCCCCGTCTGTGAAACGGGGGCAGAGGCGGCGAGCAGTCCAGCCTGCCTGCAGCCTTCCGCAGTTCTGTCTGCTTGCAAAGGTCCACACGTCTGACTCAGTTCCTGGGGAATGTTTTCTCCTTTGGGGGTGCCACATGCTTAGCTTGTTTCCTGTGCTCTGAGCCCCAGTTGCTTGCCACACTGCTCAGCTTGACCTCCTGCTGCCCGGGTTGGGGGACCCCTGGGCCAGGCCTCCCGCCTGCCTGTCTGTGCGCGAGACCCCGGCTCCCCATGGACGGCCCCTGCTCCGGGCCCGGCTTCTGCCCAAGACCCTCCAGCTGCGAGGTCGGCAGGAGAGGGACTGAAATGCTCGACTTTTGAAGCCTGGAGGTCTGCCTCCCTTGGGGGAAATGCACCACCTGGGGGGGGGGGGCGGGGTTGCCGCCAAGAGGGGAAGGAGACCTCCCCAAAGAGTTCATGAACCCAAGATTCTGCTGGAGCTCTGTGTCTGAGTGCCCTTTGGAAAGCCCTCGGGGGCCCTTGGGGACAAGTATGTCACGCATAGTGTTTGGCCGCCTTCTTGGTCTTGTGCCTGGGCCCCACTCCGACCAGCTCACAGACTGCTCCGGCTTCCCCAAGGACTGCCCCATCCTCTTGTCTAGTCCCACACGCCCCCTTCTCCCCTGGTGACTGCGGCGGCTTCCGGGAACTATAAGTACATTAATGGCCCCGAATCCTTGCATCTAGACGTCCAGCTGCAACCTCTCCCTAGTGCAGACCTGCTAGACCGCACCCCACTGACCGGTCCACACGCCCCATCTCTGTGTCCCAGGCAGATCTCGTCTCCATCAGACATGCCACAGCGTGCGTGTCCCTGACCCACGTGACCCTCCAGTGTCCTCAGGCTCTTGCCACGGACCACTGTGGTTCTGCTTCCCGACTGCCTCTCGTCCACCTTCTCCCCTCCATGCCCATGATCTCTGCCTGGGCGTGGGTCCCGGGCCTGTCCTCCCTGGCTACGAAACACCCTCAACAGCTTCTGTCACTCCCGGTGTTCTCCCGCCCAGACCCCCCTGTTCCTGGAACACTCTTTCAGAACGCAGATCTGACGGCATTGGTGCCTTGCTTCAAGCCCCCTCCCATGGAATGAGTTCTCTTGATGTGTGGCGTGAGACCCTTTAGGATCTGGCCTCTGCCCGCCTCCTGCCTCGGTTTCTCTGGCTGCTCCGCTCCATGCTGCAGCCCCCAAGCCCAGCTCTCTGCCGGACAGTCTCTCCTGGCAAATGCCTGCACCGGCTGGAGGGTCAGAGGCTCTCTGGCAAACGCTGCGTCCCCCAGCAGTGCAGTGCCCAGCATCACGGCTGTGCCCTCACTGCCCTGCGAGCCTTGTGGGCTGCGTCTCCCCTGCTGGACGCCGGTGCTTCCAGACCAGGAATTCCCTCGGGTGCAAAGGTCGTGGGCCGCACACAGCAGACGCAGGTGCTCCGGCTTGCAGAGTGAGCCCCTCACGGCCACGCGACGGTCCATGCCGCACCCTCACTGTCGGGGCTGCTGCCCAGCGCCCCACTGGCTGTCTGACCCAGGCCCCCCGGGAAGGTCATGCCCTTGGGTGCGGCTTCCTACCTCGGCTGCCATCCCACGTGGGAGCACTAGGTGGCGCCCCGCGGAGGCTCTCGGAGTTTCTGGGGTGGGAGGGCCGGCCACAGGCCCTGCTGTACCCGGTGATCCTGCATCCGTGACACGGATCCCCTGTCTGTGCGTCACCGTGAACGGAGCTAACACGTTTGCAAATGGGAATTTTAAAGGTGTCCAAGCAGCATCTTGTCCATGTGTTTGGGAGCGAGGCTGTCCTGGGGTTTAATGCCGACTCCGCAGGGTCTGGCCATGTGAGCTGTCGCATCCCCGAGACCAATTCCTCCTCTGGGACACGGAGTCTCGGGCTGGGGGAGGGGAGCAGGAATCCCTGTCACAGAGCAGACGTTCCGTCAGTACCTGGTTTCGCCCTCCCATCGCCCTGGGCTCCTCCTGATGCGTCCTGCTGTCTGTCCCGTTGCTGCTTACTCCAGCCGGGGGCACCCGGGGGCGGGATGGCCCGATTTTCCTCTGCTCCCAGGTGCCCGGCTCTGTGTTCTGTGCGCGGCTGGTGGCTCGCGCGTGGCCGGCGTGTGGTCCCACCTCGGGGACGGGGGCCCTCTTCCTGGGCCGGTTCACGGCCCGCCCCGAAGGTCGGACTCGGGTCTTGGCTCTTCTTGCTTCAGACACGCAGGTGGGGAAATGTGATGAAACCTGAGCTCCTGCTCTGCTGCCCGGGCCCCCAAGGCCTCTGTGCCAGCACATGCCGTCTGTAGCACCTGGGGGACCAGGCAGCCTGCCCGGAGTCGGAGTCGTGTGGTTGGGAGTGCGGCCCCTCCAAAGGCCCCAGGCCAGCGGGGAAGGCCGGGGCGGCCCCTCCAGGCAGACACATGGTCACCAGCATGGGCAGGTGCCTGAGGGCTGGGACTTGCCATCAGGCTGGGCTGATGGTGGGTGGGGGAAGGGACAGGGCCAGAGAGGGTGGGGAGTGGGATGGCCCCCCTCTGTTTGGGGGTGAGTGAGTCCCTAGAGGCCTGCCAGCCCCTCTACTCCTGGGAGGAGAGGTCACACATCCCCTCCAGGGGGCTGTTCCTGTGTCCATCTGGGTGGCCCCAAGTTCTGTCCGGGTGAGGGAGTCCCCGGGCAGGTGACCCTGCATTGCGAGCAGCTCCCAAGTGAGGTCTCCAAACCCCCGCACTTCCTCAGAGCGTCCTCAGTGCCACAGGACCCTGAGGCCATCATGAAGTGGGGGGTGCACCGCTGACCACTCACCCTTCCATACCTGGGCCACGGTCCCGAATCGGGGGCTCAGCTCCGGGAACAGGGCTTTCCTTCCTCCAGGCCCCAAGGGTTCGCGTTTTCCCCTGTCAGTGACATTTTTCTTCACATAAGTGAAGTTCAAATGACTTGAGAAATGGGAAGTGGGAATAGAAGATTCTGGAAACCCCCGTTCTTCCGAGCTTTTCTAATGCCGGAGTAGTGTGGCCGGTGAAGCCGTCTGCGGCCCCGGGCAGAGGCGGGGGCTTTGGGGGTGACAAGAGGAGGGGACTTTCCTTCGGAAGTCACCCTTATTAGAATGGCTGCTCCTACACACTAGAAACGAGGTCTTGAGCACAAATTCAGTGGAGCTTCTAGTCTTTTTGTTTCTAATTTTTATTTCTTTTTTTGAAGATTTTTTTTTTAAAGATTTTATTTATTTATTTGACACAGAGAGAGATACAAATAGGCAGAGAGAGAGGAGGAAGCAGGCTCCCCGCTGAGCAGAGAACCCGATGCGGGACTCGATCCCAGGACCCTGAGATCATGACCTGAGTCGAAGGCAGAGGCTTAACCCTCTGAGCCATCCAGGCATCCCTTTTTTTTGAAGATTTTATTTATTTATTTGAGACACAGAGAGGGAACACAAGCAGGGGGAGCGGCAGGCAGAGGGGGAAGCAGGATCCCCACTGAGCAGAGACCCTGAGAGGCCCAGAGAGAGACCCTGGGATCATGACCTGAGCCGAAGGCAGAGGCTTAACCCACTGAGCCACCCAGGTGCTCCTGGAGATTTTATTCTTAAAGCAAACATTTTTACCACAGAAGAATTTTAATACCTGCAAGATGGGGTGGTGTGACCGGCCCCTGGTGCCCCTCGCCCAGTCACAGATCTCAGGAGTTTGCTCATCCGTGCGGTCCTGCCCCCACCACGTGCTCGTCCTGCTAGGGTAGAAGCGGCTCTCCTTTACTGCAGGAGCCTGATGAGCCCTTATAAAGACCTAAGATATGAAGCAAAATATTGGGGGAACTAGAAGAAAATTTAGAAACATTCTGGTCCATTTTTAAAAATTTTTTTTATTCCTTTACTTGAGAGAGAAAGTAACAGAAAGAGAGAGAGAGAGAGATCATAAGCAGGGAGGAGAGGAAAAAGCAGAGTCTCTGCTGAGCAGAGAGCCCGATGTGGGACTCAATCCCAGGACCCTGGGATCATGATCTGATCCGAAGGAAGAGGCTTTAACCCACTGAGCCCCCCAGGCATCCCTGGTCCATTTTCTGTTTAGGTTACAGATGGAGAGATCGAGGCCCAGATGGGAAAGTGGGTCCAGGATGCCTGAGTTTGAGCCTGGCCTAGAAGCCGGGCTGTGCAGCTCCTGGGGTCTGGAGCCTTCCGTCGCGGGCAGTGAGGCACCACTGAGGCGGCCCCAGGGTCTGCTGAGAAGGGGAAATGACCCCGAAGCCCTCAGAGAGTGGGGGAGCCACTCGCAGTGACGCAGAGCTTTCCCGTTCGCGAGCCCCCTGCGTGCTGAGCCACCGTCGAGGAGAACGACAGGGACAGTGCTGACCACCGTATGGGAAATTCCCGAAGGCAGAGGGCCCCAAGTCCAGGCGGGCCCAGGACCGGCATACGGGTCTTGGCACATCTTCTCCAGCCCGGGGCCTCTCCCCGGCTGTGCTGCGTCCCTGCCGGAAGGTGGGGTCACTCCAGCCTGGTCCCCGAGTGTCACTTGCTGTCTACGCTGAGAAGGAAGAAGCACAAAGACATTGGCTTTGGGAAAGGCGGAAATCTGGTGTCCTTTACGGATCTGGTCACTGCTGACCCAGAGGAGACATCTGACTCAGGCCGGGGCACAGGGACTTCCCCTTCCACGTGGGGACCTCTTCCCGGTGGGGCTGCAGGTGACACGGGTGGAGGGAGGAACACGGCATTCTGGAAGCCCTTGGGCAGGAAGGGCCTACAGACTGGCTGGGAGCACGCTGTGGCTGTCCCCACCATCTCGAGGGGCTGGGGAGGTGCTGGCTAAAGCGAGAGCCCTTTCCGGGGACTGAGACAGCCAGGCCAGCCCTGCCCACGTCATGCTGTGAACTACTAACCCGTGTGTGGCCTTCCCGGGGTCCTGGGATGTGAGCAGAGCCACGTGGGGGCCAGGGGGTGGGGCTCCGACCCGGCGTGATGGGAGCGAGCGGAGTCCGGCCTGGCTCCGTGGGCGTCTTCCAAGTCGGCACGGCTCCGTCGGCCCCGCGGTCATCAGGAATCTCCTCCTCCGGGTGAGGACCCGTCAGACCCGCCGCCGGTTCCCCTCTCACAGCCAAGGTCGCGGACGCAGGGTTACAGAGGAGTCCCAAAGTCAGTGAGCTGTGAAAGCCCATCATGGCCAGCGCCTCCCTTCCCCGGGCTCCCAGACAGTGTGGCGTCGGCCTCCCAGCCCACGTGGCCCAGGCGCTCGGGGCCACCTCAGAGGTCCCGGTCCCGGGCGTTTTCCTGTCACTGTCGACACGCGGTCTGGTGTCCAGCTGACAGTAGCTGTGTGTGTGTGTGTGTGCATGAGTGTCTAGTGTGTGCGTATGTACGCGTGTGACTGCACATGCGACAGCTCACGCGTGTGTGTGTGAGCGGAGGGGGAGGGATCAGCAAAGCACGAGCACATCTCCGGCTGTTTGAGGAGGTCAAGGAGTTACCTGCTGGCCTTGGCATCACTCCCGTGCGCTCCTCCCCCTCTGCTCTCCAGAACGTCCTCCCTTGTGGCCAGCACGTTCCTCACAAAGTCCGACGGCTGTGACCCCGCAGCTCCGCTTACAGGCACGTGGCCGGGGACTCGGGCAGCTATTTGCACACCCAGGTTCATGGCAGCACCATTCGCCGCAGCCGGCGGGCGGAGACGAGGTCGACGTCCATTGCCAAGGGCGTGGAGAAGGGAAATGGGGTCGGTGCGCACGGTGAATTCCCATTTACTTTAAAAAGTAAAGAAATTCTGAGATGGGCCACGGGATGCACCACGAGGACGGTGCTCTCAGTGAGACCCGCCGTGGTTCCATGTGCAGGACGGGTGTTGGGGCAGTCACGGTCATGGGGACAGGAAGTATCCTGCCCTCTTTCCAGAATGTTCTCGGTAAAGCCAATGCCTGAGTTCTCCGGATGGTGCCATGCCGGGGAGGCTTGCGGCCCTTTAGGAGCGACAAGTTCTAACTTTGACAAAAAGGCGTATGGAGAAGCTTCCGAGACGTCTCAGAAGCTCCGTGGCTGCCTGGGCCCAGGAGGGGGATGGGGCGGAGTGCAGAGGGGCCCGAAGAGTCGCCCTGGGGTGCCCAGAACAGTCCATACACTGACAGGGGTGTGTCCTGAAGTGGGCACATGAAGTAGGTGGGTTCTTATCTTTGGAAACTGTATCTCAATAACACTGATAAAGTCTCTCTTATCGCTGTGTCCTCCGTAGCCTGTCCTGTCCAGGGGGGCCTGTCTAGCTCACCTTCCCGCAGTGCGGCTCTGACCGCGTCCCTCTCCCATTTAAGCCCTCCCAGGCTCCCCCTTACTTCTCAGCGCACTCGGAGCTCCCTGGCTACAGTGACCCCAGGTCTGTGTCTTCTCTCTGAGTGACTCTGAGTCTGAGACTCAGCTGCCTCAGGAAGCATCTCCGTGCTGCCCCCTGGGTGTGTTCACTAGCGGTGGGTGTGCTGGGCCGGCAGGAGCTGGTGTGAGTCTCTCACAGCCCGGCCTCCCCTCTGAGCCCTGCTCCCCCCGCCCCGCCAGGCTGGAGGGCACGTCCTGTCGTGCGGTGGCTCTGAGCGTCCAACAGCTGAAGCTCCTGGCTCCGTGACACGGCGCGCTCCGTGCTCCTGGCATGGGCCCCTGGACGCAGTGTGGGGCGCGGCCGTGGCAGGTGTGCGGTGAGGTCCGGGGGGCAGCGGGCCGAGTGAGCGGCTGCCGGCCGGCCACACTGTGCTCTTCCGGTGTTCCGAGTCCTCGCTCGCCACGGAGAGCCGTCCTCACGGGGGAGGGGGCCCGGTTTCGTTCTCGATCCCCAAACACACCTGTGCTTCCTTCCCTGTGCTGTAGGTCCCCCATTGTGCAGAAGGTGGGGAAGTCCGAGCTCTTCCATCATGATCACAAGTGGGCTTTGCTCTTGCTCTCCCCGCAGGCCGACACGGGAAAGAGACGAGCACTGTGTTTCCCTTCGCTAACGAGGCTCGGCAGAAGGGATGTGGCTCCAGCCGCGCTCAGTCCCGTGGTGGTTCAGGCCTTTTGCAAACACTCGGCGGGTGCAAAGGCAGAAGAGAACCCAGCCAACATCCATGGGGTGCCCGCACGTGCGGGGCACCACGAGGGCCCTCTGGAGGGATCCCGGGTGAGCGGGACCACCCTTCTCGCGGGGGGGCTGCCTGCCTGGCACCCAGTACAGGTGCGCACGGCTGGGAAGCCGGCGGGGGCACAGACGCGGAGACTCGTCCTGGCTCGGACACGGGGGGCTTTGCTGGGGTGGGCCCTGCAGACGGGGACACAGAGCCGCAGGCATGGAGCCAGGACAGGGGCTGGAGTGTGGTGAAGTCAGTGCCCGAGGAGGTCAAGTCAGAGCAGAAGGTCCTTCTTAGGCCACGGGAAGCCCATGGCGGGTCCTGAATGGGTGAGCAGAATGGGCAGCGGGTATCAGGAGAGACTCAGAGAGGGTGAGGAGAGGCCGGTGGGAGTGCACCCCTGTATGCACAGGCGTGAAGGACAGATTTGCACGGCATTCCAGGCTGGACTCCGGTATTCTGTCCTAAGGGGCACCGTTCGTCATTTTAACCCTCCCTGGCTTACCCCCTCTCCTTCCTCCTCCACCCCCCGCCCCGTGGTCTCTGTGACCTTAGTTAAGAATGCTACCCCACTAGCCGCATCTGTCGACACCCCCTTGTCCTTCCCTCCCTGCCACTCAGCTCTCTTGCTGCAGACCTCTGGGTCCCCTCCTGCACCCACTTAGGCCCTGCTCCCAGGAACAGCAGGAAACTTGAGGGAAATCCCACCGGCTTATTTTGCTCCTAGGATTTCCTAGAAATTAGTCTCCTCAGCTGGAAACCAAGCTCCTGCCAGGAGCCGTGTCACAGTGGGTTAACTGGCTTTTCCTGAGGGCAGCGGGCTTGCCTCCACCGTGTCCTGACTGCTGTGGCTTGGCCCCAGTGGACTGCGGGAGAGGACAGGGGCCACACAGGCATCCTCTCACGCACATCCCAGTCCCCTTTGTGTGCCAGTGGTGTCCCCTTTGAAGACCACCACCCTCTGTGGACAGTCTGCCCTGGTCACCGCCCTGGAAAGGGGAAGCAGCCAGAGCCAAAGAGCAAGCCAGGACTGGGGGTTCCCCTGAACCACCTCCTGCGAAGCAGTGAAAAGCCCAGCAGTTTCCCACTCAAGTTCCACCTTTTGGGAAAAGAGAAGTTGACCTCCGAGGCCTCTCCCTGAGGTCACACACCTGGGACCCTGGTCCTGCAGCTGGGATTCTCCCGGCCACTCAGCAGCCAGGGAGCCTCCTGTTCCCCACTGAACTCTGCTGGCGCAGGAGGGGACGAAGGACAGACTGAGCTCACCACCGTCGGGACGGAGGGAAGACCAGCAGGTTGTCTCCAGAGCGTTCTGACCCAGGGCGTTCTGAGCCCTGCGGTGGCCTGCTGGGAGCACAGGTGGGCGGCATGGCCCAGCACCTGCTGGGTCCCTCCAGCGTCAGAGCTGCCTATCTGCATCACCAGATGGTATGGGTTCACCTAAGTAACCTGGCATGTGACCTGGCATGTGCTGCCGCAGTCTGAAAGCCCAGCTGCCGCTTCTCTCACACGCTTCTTCCCGATAAAAGTGGTGTTGCCCTACGTGGACAGCTGCAGGCTTGTGGCTTCGCCTGCCGGTACTGGAGGATAGAAATGGAGCCCTCTGAGCTTCCGGCTCGGTTAGGAAAGGCCATTGGTAGCCGGCATCTGTCGCTGGAACCCCTGCTCTTGGGACCTGCAGCCACCAAGTGGGACGTCTGGGCTGGAGACACCGTACAGACGAGCCCGAGCCTACCATGTGGGCGTCGTGGAGCAGAGAGCCGTCCTCGAGCTCCGACCCTGCCCACATTCCACAGCCAGGAGCCAATATGTTGCTCCCGCCATCAAGATCTGGGGGCTGAGGGTGCCTGGGATGGCTCAGTGGGTTAAGCCTCTGCCTTCGGCTCAGGTCATGATCTCAGGGTCTTGGGATCGAGCCCCTCATCGGGCTCTCTGCTCAGCGGGGAGCCTGCTTCCCCCTCTCTCTCTGCCTGCCTCTCTGCCTACTTGTGATCTCTGTCTGTCAAATAAATAAATAGAATCTTAAAAAAAAAAAAAAGATTTGGGAGCTTCTCTGGGGGAAGACAGTAGATAAGTGGAACACCCGGGGACAGATTTGCAGACCACGTGAATGCAGCGAGTGGGTGTGAGGTCGTCCCGTGCAGGCATGTGATTGTGCTGGTGATGGCACAGCTTAGTGTGCTGTACAGACAGGAAAGGCGTTGGTTATTGACGCGGCTCACATGGTTCCCATCATTTTTCTCGAGTGCTGGTCCCTCCCTCCGCCCTGGCCAAACCTCCTGCTTCTTTGGTAGAAGCGTCTAGACAAGAAGGGAAAACCTTGGTCAGGCCATGGGTGCTGTTGCGGCGAAGACAGTGTTAGGGAGTCACCTGACATCTGCCGCCACCCATCGGCCCCAGGCCTAGCGGAGAGGACTGTGATGCAGGTGTACCTCCAGACCCCGGCATCATGGTGGGCCCACAAACCCGGCCCGTGGCCTCCAGAGAGGCTCCAGGAGGGCCCCGTGTTGGAAGTTATGCTCCAGAAGCCGCCTCTCATCATTCCACCCGCAGGTTCTTTGCCTCTAGGAAGGCACGGTGTCTCCTAGACAGAAAGTTCTCCAGGGGCAGACATTTGTATCTCAAGCACCTGACAGGCTTCGTACGGGTTGCAGACCCCACATGCCCAGGATGACACCCTCAGCACGGATCAGCATGGAGCTCGAATTTCATCCAGAATTCCCCGTGTGCACAGAGCGGCTCAGGGGATGGGGAAGCGTGCATAGGCCGGGCCAGGGTGAGTGCAGACCCAGATAGTCCTGGCGCTGAGAAAGGACACCTTCCTTTGTGTTCACGCCTGGGGTATGGCTGGCCGCATGCCCCTGGTCCCCTTGCTCCCCACCACACGCCTCTTAAGTCATTACACTTTCCATAAAAAGAAATCGTTCTTTTTAGCAAAGACTTTGTCTTTCTCTCTGCCAACTGTTCCTGAGAAGTGACTAGAAACTGAGATAAAGTGAAGCGGGCTGCGGTGTGTGAGAGTTCTCACAGCTGCACCACTGGGGATCCAGACCAGGAAGACCGAGGCCTGAGGGTGGTCGGCAGGGGTTGTGATGGGAGGCTCACTCCACTTATCCAACAGCTCAAGGACGGATCCCCCCTCCCTGCCCCCGGGTGTGGGCTCCGGCACGGGCAACAGAGAGACCATGCACCTGACCGTGGAGGGGCTGACTGCAGCTCTGACGCCGCGGGCTCACACTGCTTCTCCACGGGGAGAGGAGTAAGCCCTGGCTGGCTGTTCGGGTGCCCAGCAGTGTTTGGAGGAAGGAAACTGCTTCCCGTGGGTGAGCAGGCGTTGCAGAGCGGGCTTGGGAGGACTTTCCCCGGGGACACAGAGGAGCAGAGGCCCAGCACATGTGTGCATGTGACCCTGTGTTCCGTGCGAGTCCCCTACCCGTTCAGGACCCCAGCCTCAGGGGGTCCGGTGTCCCAGAGACTCGCTGGGAGCAGGGGGAGGCAGGGGTAGAGGCTGGGAGCATGGAGGCCCCCATGGGTGGCGGAGGGAGGGCTAGAGGAAGAGCTCTTGCCCGAAGCCCAGTCTCAGAAAATGTCCCCAGCGCTGCTGGCGAGTCATGGAAACCAAGCTGCCTTCCAGAGGAGGCTGACTAGCAGGCCGGTCTCCGTGCAGCCCCTGCCTTGCTCAGTTGTTGATGGGCAGTGGCCTGTGGGACACTGCGGGGAGTGGGGCCACTCGGGGCACAGCTCTGTCATTGTGTTCCTGAAGCAGGAGCCCTGGCAGGGCCGCCTCCATGGCCACCACAGCCCTAGGGTGCTCCCTTCTCTAGGCCTTGTGTGTGGGTTCAGAAATGTACCTTGTATGCAGACTATGTTTCCTGTCTATAGTCATTCCAGACACGGAGTCTTGAATTCACTCCAGACGTGGCTGCAGAGCGTGGCTTCAGTCCTGCAGGGCTCCCAGCCCATCCCACCTGCGAACAGGGCTGGCCCTGCGGCGGTGGCCGTGGCCCGGGATGTGGGCCTCCCCCTCCCCCGCCGCCAGCACTCTCTCACGGGTCCTTTGCAGAGCCCACGTGTGCCCGTCGCCCATGAACCAGACACGCGCCCTCACCTCACACGCGCTCACCAAGGGATGCCCTGATGGCAGACGGTGGCTCCGCGGCCGCCCGAGGGGAGGACGGTGAGGAGCCAGGGCTCCGGGCTCACCTCCCTCAGCCCGTGAGGCCGTCCACGTGGTCCCCTCACAGATGTGGGGCACATGGCGAGCGAGGGACAAGGGGACTTGTGCATGTGAGTCTGATCCACTCGGGTGCCGGCGTTTCTATTTTCGAGAAGACTCGAGAGCGGGAAGCAAGGGCTTGTTTTCTGTGGGTCAGAAGTTCCAGGGTCCACGAGAGGTGAAGGCCAGAGGAGGAGATGCGCCCCCGCCCCTGTCTACGCCTCCCAGGCTCAAGGCCGCGGTGTCCAGGGTGGTGTCTGTGAGCCAGGCTCCGGGGCTCCCCGGCTGCTCCCCCGTGGCTGACTGAGCCCTGTCCCCCACCGTCACTAGCCTGGCTCAGCCGGGCGGCTGTCTTGACACTTTTCTGCAGGTGACATTCGCAGAATGCAAACCCCCCCATCTCAACATGAGCGATTTAGCGGAGTCTGGTGTCGGGACAGGGTGTGCAACACCACCTCAGGGCGCCTTCCACACGTTTTCATCCCCAGCGGATCCCGGATCCCGGTGAGAGGGAGCCCCTGCCCCAGCGGTCTGCGCCGTGTCTCCACGGGCTGGCCCAGGGCTGACGCGCACAGCTCCCACGGCGCGTCCCCAGCGTGGGGCCACCCTCCACTGGCTTCGGCATCGCCCCTCCCCCTGCAGCAGCCCCTCCTTCCAGTAACCGGCCCTGACTGGAGTCGCCGGTCCTCTGCTGACCAACCTTGGGGCCGTTTCTACCTTCTGATGACCGTGAATAACGCTGCCGTGACCGTTGGGGTGCGCGCGTGTGACACCTGCTTTCAGTTCTTAAAAGTGGCATTGCGGGGCTAGACGGCAGCCGGGGGCGGGGGTAGTTTTGGTTTCTCTACGTCCTGCCTTCAGCCCTGAAGTCCCCGAGTTAGTCACTGGCGGTTTGGGGAAGTGGCCTCTCATTGAGCCATTTCCCTCTTGCACGGTTTCAGCTTTCTCTTTCACACACAGCCCACGCCCGAGAGTGACGTGGCGGAAGGACGGGTCCGGTGCTGCACACAGACGTTCCACCGGCCTCCACGCGTCGCCGTGAGTCACATCCCCAGCCCGGCCGGGGCCGCCTCATTTGGCCTCGGCTGCTCCCGGGAGAGCGCACGGCCGGCGGGCCTGCGGGGCGGGCGGAAGATGACGGATGAGTTCGGGTACACGCTGTCGCTCGCCCAGGACTACGTGAGGCACGTCCTGCAGGTCCCGCAACCCGGCCCGGCCGCCGGCAGAGTGTCCCGGGTCCTGCGCGACGCGGCCTCCTCTGTGCAGGGGGAGGTGGAAGAGATCTTGAAGCCATGCTTGGACCGCGTTGACGTGGGGTCCATCGACACCGCCAGAACCATCTTCAACCAAGTCATGGAAAAGGAATTTGAAGACGGCATCATTAACTGGGGAAGGATTGTGACCGTGTTTGCCTTTGAAGGCATTCTCTCCAAGAAGCTGCTCCAGGAGCGGATTTCCCCGGATGTGGATGCGTCTAGGGTTTCTTACTTTGTGGCAGAGTTCATCACGACAAACATGAGGGAGTGGATACGACAGAACGGAGGCTGGGTACGTACGATGGGAACCTGTTCACTGCTTTTACCTCTGATGGAGGAGTGCTCGGTTTCTTGCTACTTGTTCAAAATCCACTATTTTCTTTGGGTGACTTGTTTTTAAAGTTTCTCGTTTTTAAAACAAGAAGGCATTGCTGGCTCCTTTCCAGGGAGTCAGCTCTGTAGTTGGAAGATACGTGCGCTTGCCATGTTCATGCCTAACAGTGCGGCGGGTTGGGGCTGAGTCGGGGAGCCACGCGGCATCTCCCCAGTGCCCTGTCCACGTCAGCCGCGGAGCCCAGTCAGGACTCGGCTCGGCCAGGCTGTGGCGACAAGGTAGACTGAGTAAACTGAGAGCAGGCAGGAGATGCTGTTTCATTTGGGTAGTTAGTGTGTTGCGACACACAGGTACATCTTTGCAAATTCATTGTTTACTAATTGCTTTTCTCGGTCAGTTTTCTAAGAGAACAAACTCTAGCTGTTAAAGCCCGTTGATAAAAAACTAATGTGCTGTACCACCAGCTATAGAAACTTTATTAGGGAATTTCCAAACAACAATTGACTTTATTATCAAAACCTCAAAAAGCCCCAGAGTGGGAGGTGGAGGGGGCTTTGTCAGAAGCCAGTGATGAATGGCTTTTCACAGCTGGATGCTCGTTAGATCCAATGCACTTCACGCTTTTCCAAAGCACTCATGTCTCCGAGGACCCTCTCCCGCCAACCCCCAAGGCTAGCCTCCTTCTCCCCCAGTGACACGCACGCACTGTTACCAGTTACGTCACATGCACATCTTGCCTAATGAATGTATCCATAGAAAATAGAAAATAGAAAATATACACAGTGTTTTTGGGGGGAGGTTGGAGGCTCAGTTAAGTGTCTGACTCTTGATTTCAGCTGAGGTCATGATCTCAGGCTCATGGGATCGAGCCCCGCGTGGGGCTCTACAATGAGTGTGGAGCCTGTTTAGGGTTCCCCCTCCTTCGGCCCCTTCCCCCACCTGTTTCTCTCTCTTTCCCTCTCTTAAAAAAAAAAGAGAAAAAGAAAATATAATATTATAAAGAGTCCTACACATCTGCTGCTGTCCATACACACTGTGGAGGGTCTGGCCGGCTCGGGCTGGAGGAGTTCTCGGTTATTTCCACTTTGCACCACAAACAGTGCTTTCCCGGGCACGTCCACTCATGCTCCCCCAGGGGTCCACTTCTCAACGCACCAGGTCTCGCCTTCCAGAGAGGCTCGGTGACGTTGCCCCCGCCCCAGCTGACCTGTCCTAATCTGTCCTCTCCGTTGGGTCAGGAGACGCTATCCAACTTCTTGTTTTAGTTCCTGCTTCCTCCGTTGCCTGTGAGGCCACGCACCGTCCACACCTTTATTGACCACACGTAATTCTTACTCAGGGAATTGCCTGTTTATACTCTTCACCCATTTTCCTACTTTTTGTCTTTTTCTCATTGATTTGTAGTGATTCTTTCTTGTATGTTTTTATTTTCAAATATTTTGATATATGAAAAATGTATTTTATATACTATTTTTATATGTAAAATATACTTTTATATATTATTCTTACATGTGTGGCAGATATCTTCAGGTATGTTAACTGTTGTTTTTTTTTTAAAGATTTTATTTACTTATTTGACAGAGAGAGAGAGAGATCACAAGTAGGCAGAGAGGCAGGCAGAGAGAGGGGAGGAAGCAGGCTCCCTGCTGAGCAGAGAGCCCGATGCGGGACTTGATCCCAGGACCCGGGGATCATAACCCGAGCGGAAGGCAGAGGCTTAACCCACTGTGCCACCCAGGTGCCCGTTAACTGTCTTTTAAAAGTATAGCTGCTTTCCTTTATTACAAATGTTTTTTAAATTTTTTATTTATTTTTTGAAGATTTTAATTTTAAGTAAACTCCATACCCAACTTGGGGCTCAAACTCACCACCCCGAGGTCAAGAGTCGCACGCCCCCCCGTCCGGGCCGGCCAGGCAACCCGTCATTATAAATGTTCTGACCCTTGATGGGGTCACATTGTATGTGACATCCCCCACATTGTCCCTTCCTGTGTCGTGATGGGGTATCTGTTGTCCCTGACTCTCATGGACTTGGAGCTGGATGGAGCCTGGGGTGGAAGGTCCCGCTCCCCTCCAGTCAGCTGTGGGAATCTCTGCTGGCCACAGAGGTAGGTTTCCTCGAAGGCAACGCTTATCTAGCACGGGGGCCCATGTGCGAGCATCCTGTGGCTCACACTGGTACTCGTCACCCACCCAGGGATGAGTGTTCCTTAAAAATGCAACTTCTCAACAACACAGACTGTGAGCTCGTGGAACTCATCTTCAGTGGGGGTGGGGACTGTCTCTGAGAATTTCCAGAAATGGACTCGTCTTCCAGGGGTGGCCCAGGTGTGAGTGACGCATAGAGTCACACGTGTGCCCACGCGCACACTCAGCGCTCCCGGGGCTCCTCGGTTTCAGAGGGCTTGGAGCCCCCGAAGAGCTTAGGTCTTGGACGTGGCCCTTCCATGGTCCCACGAAGCAGTGGCCGTGCGATCTGAGTCCGCACGGCCACGTGAGACCTTCCTCGCCGAGTCACTGACACCGCTGTCTGGCGAGTGAACCCAACACAGGAAGGGTTCATCTTGGGGCAAGTGGCTCAGTCGCACGCCCGCTCTGGTAGAGTCTGAATTTTCAGATGAGCAAAATCGCTCTGTAGTGACAGATCCGGAAGCCCAGAGTCCACTGTCCTGTCTGCTGTCACCCAGGCTGCTTGCCGGTGGCTCCGGACTACACCGCATGTCAAGAAGGCAGGCGGAGAAGAGCCTTCAGCACACGGCCACGGAATACCTGTGATTCCATGGCGTTTCAAGCCCGAGAACCCGTGGGGTGAGACATCACAGATTCTCTGAGCACCTGGGCTGGAGGCCAGGTGCCGGCACCCAGCGGCCCCGGGAGGCCAGCGAGGTAGCGAACCTCTAGGGCTGCGTGTCCTCGTCTGTGACACGGGGGAACGGGGCCTTCGATGCCCGGCACCGCTGTCTGGATGGAATCGGTCACTCATATGCACGGAGCTCCTAGACAGCTTCCGCGGGTGTCCGTTCCCGTCAGGATCGTGGTCGTCAGCAGAGCGCGGACTGCGGACGTCCCTGCTGAGCCACACTTCGTCTTCCTAAGTCCCAGGCCCTGCAGTCAGACCCGAGTCCCCCCGGGAACGGGGACGCGAGGACCCGTGTTGTCAGTTATGTGACTGGTCAACTCACACGTCCTTTCTCGTGCCCATCAGTGTGAGTGACGTCCCTCCCTCCTCCCTCCCTTACCTCCCGGCCTCTCTCCCTTCTCCCCTGCTTCTGTCCGGTGCTGCTCACCTCTTTCTCTTCCCGTCCCACGTGTGTGGTTCCCTCCTGCCGCCCCCCTGCCAGTGGCCATGGCCGGCAGTGGAGGGGCTCCGGCAGGCCCGGTGGGAGAGCTGCTGCCATCTTCCGTGAGGATGGGCTGGGCCTTCACACCCATGAGGACCTGCTGAGAGGAACGGCTGGTCGCCCCCTCCCCTCCCTCTCCGGGGGGCCCCATCGGAACTGGGATGTGAATCCTGGCTTTGCTCCGGGCGTGACCCCGAGTGAGTGAGGTGTCATGTGACAGAGCGGAGAAGCATTGTGTCCGTCCCGTGTCGGGGAACAGCAACAGCTACCTGAGAAGGGGAGTTAGAAGACGGCGGACGCTTCTGGAAGAGTGCCTTGTAAAATGTCAAACCCCATGCGACTCTGAAGCGTACGGGGGCCACCTCGAGAGGTTGAACACACGGCCCTGAAGCGGGCGCGCAGAAAGCCCCTTCCAAGGCAGGACGTGCAGGCGCTGCTGGGACTTTCCAGAGCGGAGCGGAGACAAGCGGCTCTGGTGTGGCTGCCGCTGGTGTTCCTTGAGCCTCTTGCTCTGCAGAGCGGTGTGGACGAAGGACGTGTAGACGTGCACACGAGCGAGTCCGTGTCCCGCGGGCGCGAGGAGCTTGTGGTGAGGGGACGGACTCCAGAAGCCCCTCACACCCTTGGATCCCATCTGTGGGTCAGATTGTTCCTCTGGGATTTTAGCAGGAGACTTAAGATCATTTCATGAAACGGGACATGAACCAGAATTTGAGGCTCCCAGAACACTCTCGGACCCCGGGCGTCACCCTCCACTCCCCACATCCTACGTCAGGTTCATCAGGGAGTCCTTTTGGTGGCACCTGTTCCGTTTCCCACTCCCGTTCACCCTGCCACGGCCTGCTCCCCACGTGGCAGCCAGACTGGGAGCCACCGTGTCCTGGCCTGGTCAGAACCCTCCCCAGCACCCCGATTGCCCAGGGAGCAAGCACGACATACCCAGTCCTGACTGCTGCACTCAAACCCCATTGGCTCTCGCGTTCTAGGAGCCCCTCCTGCGCGCTCTCGGCTCCAGCCTCCCTGGGGAACTAAGCACACTCACCGCCCCCCTGCCCCAGGGCTTTGGCACTGGCTCTGGCCGCTGCCCGGAACGACCTCCCCCCAGAGGTGTGCATGGCCCCCACGGCCCTCCTGGGGGCGTCTCGCTCAGCCACCCATCTCTGACGGCACCCTCACTACTCGGCTGGGCCCTGCTCCAGGATGCATGTCGCCGTGCCACGCCTAGTGAGCCCGGGACTTCTGCGTGTTCATTCACCAGGCTGTTCCCAGAACCAGAAACGTTCCTGGCATGAGGCCGAGGGTCAGCAAATATCTGTCGAGCGAATAATGAAGAGTCACTAGAGAAGCGTGGGGACACCACATGGTACTCTGCTGGATCTAAGCAATTCTGAGGGTCTGGTTTTCTTTGAATTATGGACGCAGGATATTATTTTACACTTGAGGCTTTCTTGAAGCCAGGGTAGCTGAATTTAATAGAAAGTATTCCCAGGAAGAACCAGATCTGGGCACTCCTTATTACTGTATTACTGACAGGATATTGAACCCCTCGTTCTGTATCTATCCTCACGTAATTTTTTTTTAAGAGAGAGACGGAGAGAACCGGAGCAGGGTGGGCCGGGGCAGAGGAATCGCAAGAGGGAATCTTAAGCAGGCTCCAAGCTCAGCGTGGAAGCAGACGCAGGCTCGATCCCAGGACCCCGAGATCATGACCCGAGCCGGAACCAAGAGCCGGCGCTCAACTGACCGAGCCATCCAAGTGCCCCACAGAATGGCTCTAAGATACAAATAGCATCACTGAAAATATACGTGTGACGGAAGAAAGATCACTCCCACCACCGAACGCGTCCACACGCGTCCATCATCCGTCATTTCAGCGAGGGTTCACGGGACAGTGTCCCACGTGACTTCCCGAGTACTTCCCACCCGGCCTCCCCGGCCCCGTGCTGACATTTCCGACGTCTGCAGAATATCCCGTCCACTTCACGCATTATGATTCCCTAACCAGGTCCCAGTCAGTAGACACTTGGGTTGCCTTCCTTCGTACAAACCCTTCCCGAGTGGCCCCAGGACCCACCTCTGACGACGGGCAGACCGAGACGTGTGTGGGCCGTCGCACTGCCGGCTCGGATGGAGGACATCACCGGCCTCGGCCCACAGGACTCTGCGCCCAAACACTCGCTCCCCGTCCCTGCGCCCCAGACCGCGGCAGCGACCGTCCTGCTTTGCCTTTGTGATTGACTGTTCCGAGCTCTTCGTGCACGCGGGATTACTCAGTATTTGTCTTCTCGTGATGGGCTCGGTTCACTGAGCATCACGTGCTCGAGGCCCGTCCCCAGGGCAGCCGGGGTCAGAACATCTTCCTTTTTCCTGCTGACCAGCGTTCCACCCTGGGGATGTACGCGTCTGGGTAATCCGTGCATCAGCCGCTGACGGTTGCTTGCAGGCTTAGCTACTGTGAATTCTCTGCTTTTGATTTTAGCTTTTCATAGCTTTTCTAGCCTGCCTAGAGCCGAATTCATCAGTTTCCCCGTGTTGGCTGGGAACGTTATGTGAGACGTTAACTGCCCCGTCGTCACAGACAGTGATGCCGGTCGTGGTGGCAGCAGCCGTCTGACGGTGCCCCGTTCCCATGGGCTTCGTGAAATCCTGGGAAGGGAAACAGTGAGGGGCACACGAACCTCGAGCGAGAAGCGTGTGCGTGTGTGAGTCCCAAGAGAGGGAGCAGACTGTCCCCCTGGTTAGGCCGGGATGTTGTGTCTCAGAGCAGGACCATGCATGGCACACGTGTGAGCAGAAGCTTGCTCCCGACCACGTCAGTCCGGGCCGCGCGGGCGCCGACGAGACCGCTGTCTGCCTTAGTGAAGTGGCAGTTTCTTTGCTTTTCATCCCACTAATCAGTCTCGTGATTTTTAAACTGTGAAATGTATTCCCCAACAGGAGGACGGCTTTGTAAAGAAGTTCGAGCCCAAGTCTGGCTGGCTGGCCTTTCTGGAAGTTACGGGAAAGATCTGCGAAATGTTCTCTCTCCTGAAGCAATACTGCTGACCGGCCAACAGGGACACTCCCCATTGTGAAACCCGCCCAGTTTCCTTGACTTCTACAAAGAGTGGTGCCAACGGTTACTTCTATTTCTAAATAAACAAATTTGGTTATGTAACTGGATGTTTCCATGTTATGGAAACTTTGTTCTCATTTTAGTGAATAAATTGTGTATTTTCTTCAGTACATAATTTGTGTCCTGCCAGTGTCCGAGTGAAAGGGCGAAGCTCAACACAGGGAACAGGTACTGAATCAAGAGGATGAGCGCAGGAAGGGGACGTCTTTTCTGCCCTGCGGCTGACTTTCTGGAGGCTGCGCCCGTTACCCAGAAGTCATTTTCCGTGTCACTCGTGGAGACCACGTGGGGGCGAGTCCGCATCCTGCTCCCCTGTGGCCCGTGACCCCGGGTGCGGGGGGTTTCCACTGATGCCCGTCCCCACTGACTCTGCTCCCTGGCCCACCGTTCAGAGAGGACAGTTAGACGGCAGTGACACTTGGGTAGTCCGAACAAAGACACTTTGGTCACTGACTCATTTTTGAGCCATTATTCAACTTTCTCCTTTAAAAAGTTCATAAATTAGGGAGCACCTGGATGGCTCAGTTGGTGAAGTGCCCGACTCTTGGTTTCAGCTCAGGTCATGATCTCGGGGTCGTGAGCTCGAGCCCCATGTTGGGCTCCGCCTCCGGTGTGGAGTCTGAGGATTCTCCCTCCCTCTCCCTGTGCACTGCCCCCCACACCAAATAAAGACATTTTTTAAAAAGTTCATAAATTAGAAAATTATGTCTTTTGTTACATCCTGAGTTCCAAGGGCAGGTCGGCAACTTTGAGGGCAGGACCGGAGAGCCACACTTGGTTCCAGATCTGCCCATGCTTCCTCGTCCTCCCATGACCGTCTCTGTCCCACCCTCTGCCCCCCCCCCCCCCACCGGGGCTTGCAACACCTTGCTTAGGGAGTAGCCGATCTAACAAAGAATCGAGAGCCTCTTGCTTTCAGGCTCTGTGCCTTCTCCCAGGGGATTTCGGCTGATCCAGGCTTCACTTCCCCTGTGAATTTTTTTTAAGGCTGATTTGAAGAAAGCCCTTCAGAAATCACTCTTCCTGCAGTGGAGGTCTGCTGCACAAGCCCGCACGGAGATTTCACACGCAGGCTCTCGGCCCCAGTCTCGTGCTCCCCACAGCCGCTGCGGACCGGAGACCCAGAGAACCGAGGGTTTTTGTATTTTATTGTACTTTATTTCATCATGACAGGTGCAGTCCCTAATCCCCATCCCCTGTCACCTCACCATGCCCCCACCTCTCCTCTGGTGGCCATCAGTGTGTTCTCTGCAGTCACTAGTCCCCCGGGATCCTTAACAATGTGGGCTAGGACACTGGGGCAAATCAGGAGGGAAACATTTGTGGCAGAAGGAACTCTAGCTCATTTATCAAATCGCACCAGAGAGCCAAGCCCCTGCGCCCCTGGGGCGTGTGTCTCTCTGGAACAGGGAGCATCTCTCCCCTCGGTGCTCCCGGCCCCCTGCTCGGTGGGGGAGGTCCCACCGTCATGTTCCTGTGAATCAGAACTAAGTGCCGAGTCATGAGTCCACAGAACGGGAAGTGTGTGCGTGGGTATGGCTCCCTGAAGTACATTTGCACCGCAAAGCCTGTTTTTGTTTGTTTGTTGTTAAGAGGGAGCTAGAGAGCATGATTGGGGGTAGGGACAAGGAGGAGGGAGAGAGAGAGAATCCCAGGACCTGAGCGGAAATCAAGACTTGAACGTTTCACCGACTGAGCCACCCATGTGCCCCCAAACCCGGGCTTTTATGCCACAACGAGCTCGTTGGCGGAGTAGAAACTGCGGCGAAGGCAGCGAAGTTTCTGGTTGGTCGTGACCTGGTTTTTCAAGCTGCAGCTCCCTGGGCGTTTTATTACTGAAACCTCCGGGGCTGGGGGGCGGCAGGTGCTTGATCCTCAGCTCTTCTCCAGTGCCACACAGAAAGACGAAAGTGAAACAGGTACAGGCCTAAATGTAAGGGAGGGCTATAAACCCCCAGAGGAGGGCGCCTGGGTGGCTCCGTGGGTTAAGCCTCTGCCTTCCGCTGAGGTCATGATCTCAGGGTCTTGGGATCGAGCCCCGCATCAGGCTCTCTGCTCTGCGGACAGCCTGCTTCCTCCTCTCTCTCTGGCTACCTCTCTGCCTACTTGTGATCTCTATCAAATAAATAAATAAAATAAAATAAAATAAAACCCAGAGGAAACGCAGGAGAAAACCTTCACAACCTCGGAGCAGGTAAAGATTTCTTAGGCACAACACAAAAACCTGCATAAGAAAAAAAAACAAACCTAAAAACTATACTCTTAAAAAGACGGTTTAGCATTATATCGCAATAAAGGTGTTCAGCTCAAAACGGCAACGCACAGATTGGGAGGCGACGCGTCACGCCATCACCTGGCCGAGGCCCTGCACTGAGCATATGTAACACGATTCAGGGATGACGCGACCGCCAACCCAGGGTAGAAACGGACGCCAGCCTGGAGCGCACAGGCCGGGAAAGCAGGAGGCCGGGTGTGTGTGGGGCAGATGCCAGACGCCACGGGTCGCGGCGGAACACATGCTAGACGCACCATGAGACGCGCACACGGTCCCGAACGGCTCCCATGGGAAGGACCAACAGCATCAGGCTCCGGGGAGACACATGCGCGATGGGCACGGGGAAAACTGTACGTCTTTGGAAAACAGCACGAGAGACTCTTCTCACCGGAAACACGCAGTGACCCCAGGGCCACTCAACAGAAGTAAAACACGGGGGCGCCTGGGTGGCTCAGTGGGTTAAAGCCTCTGCCTTTGGCTCAGGTCATGATCCCAGGGTCCTGGGATCGAGCCCCACGTCGGACTCTCTGATCCACAGGGAGCCTGCTTCCTCCTCTCTCCCTGCCTGCCTCTCTGACGACCTGTGATCTCTGTCTGTCAAATAAATAAATAAAATCTTAAAAAAAAAAAAAAGAAGTAAAACACGTCCGCGCTCTCCCCCGCCGTGTCACTCACTCCGGCTGAAAGACCTGGAGACAACCCAAGCGTTCCACATGCTGCACACGTGTGGGAGTCTAGGTTAGAGGCTGTGACTCGGCATCACCGGCCGCGGGGCACCAGCTGGTGCAAGGGGGGCAAAGGTCACCGCGTGTGAGTGAGCGGGCTGCGTCGTCCACAGGAAACCGGAGCAGGTCGGACGGGCTGTGGCGGAGAGCGGATGAGTGGCTGCCCAGGGCTGGGGCTGGGGCCCGGGCAGGAAGGGTCTTCCTGGGTTGGTGAGACCATCCTACATCTTCAGGGAGGTGTGGGCACTTGTCAGAACTCACGGAGCGGGGGGCCCGGGTGGCTCAGTGGGTTAAGCCTCTGCCTTTGGCTCAGGTCATGATCTCGGGGTCCTGGGATCGAGCCCCGCATCGGGCTCTCTGCTCAGTGGGGAGCCTGCTTCCTCCTCTCTCTCTCTGCCTCTCTGCCTGCTTGTGATCTCTCTCTGTCATATAGATAAATAAAATCTTAAAAAGAATAAAAGAAAACTCATAGAGGCGCTCACTTAGGACAGGGGCATTTTAGCATAAATCACATGTCAGTGTAGTTGGATTTTAAAAAACTCTTGTTTTTGCAAAAAGAAAAAAAAGATAAACCATCATTAGAAATAACGTGCACTAAGGGAAAGTATAAATGGAAAGAAATAATAACACCCCAAATACGCCATTGGGGCGCCTGGGGGCTTAGGTGGTGAGGTCCACCTCTAGGTGTGGCTCGGGTCATGGTCCCCGTCGGGCTCTGCGCTCAGCATTGCGTCTGTCTGTCTGTCCCTCTCCCTCTGCCTCTCCCGCCTGAGCTCACTCTCACTCTTTCTAAAATAAATAAAACGTAAAAAACAATGAAGTGGAATGCTACGAATGCTCAGATAAAATCACGAAGCACTATTGTTGGTGCCCCAGTCACATACAAGGACGCTGTGGTTTCGTCCTAAAACCCGCAGCCATGCTGCCAGGCCCTCTGCGCGGGCAGCCCTCCTTGCATTTCGGCCACGGACCCCGTGACAGCCTCAGTGGCCCGTTTCCAGCACCTTCTCCCACAGACTTTCCCACACATGGTCCCCTCTGCCACCTGGCCGGTCCCCTTGCTCAGGCTTACTTGCCCTTCTGACTCCAGCTCAGAGGTCGCTGCTCCCGGGGTGGCCCTGCCCGATGGGGCTCTGCTCTCCTAGGTCGCCTCCCCTGGCGCCGCCATCTGAATTAGAGTTCTCGGTGTGTGTGACTGTTGTTTCCCGACAGACAGCAAGCCTGGTGGGCAGGAACCACGGCTGTATGCGCTCGTCTCCCCTCCACCCCCCAGAGTCTGGTTCAGAGCCAGATAAAAGCTCAATTTGTCGAAGAAACACCTGAACCGATGTGAGATGGCTCGGGAATGTGCACGGCGGGCGGGGCTGAGTGTCGGGTTCACTGGCCGCCCCTCCTCCTGCTCTACCCCCTCCTGGCCCCGTGGGGCCCCCAGCATCATCCCCTTCGGCCGGCGGGGTGAGCTCCTCTCCCACGTCTGTGCCCCTCACCCAGTTATGCGTCTCCTCCAGGTAGAACTGCCCTAGCTTCGACTGGGCACCACGATCTTGGCTCTGGAACTTTCTGCAGAGGGTGCAAGGCTGCTGATGGGGAAAGGTCGCCTCGGGTGACCCCACGGAGCAGGAGTGTAGGGCCTTTGTTTACAGGTGGTGACTCGGCAGGACGGACACGGCTAGGGTGCTGGTGGGTCTTCTGGGATTCACCGGCCTCAGGCATGAAGGCAGGATTCTCAACGGCCAACAGCCTCGCACAGTGATTTCCTGCTTTAACGGAGCAATCCTAACTGGCCCCCAGGAGAACCAACCCCGTGGCCAGTGTTTTCTAGAAGCCGTTCTGCAGCTCGAGGCTGGCGACTCTGCTGTTTGAGCAGCCGAAGAACGCACACGCAGGAAGCACTCATTACGGCCCCCCGCAACACAAGTGCTGTGACCCGAGCTCGGTCCCGCGGACTTTGCTGGTATCGCCTGGGGCTCGCCCGTGCCCCTCCCTCCAGCCGCCTACCCTGCACCTGTCTTGGGGCGCTTTTCTCCCTTCCTCTTGTGACTGTGGAGGGGGCCCATGTGCTGGGGGCCGAGCCCCGCACGTGTGGATCAGCCCCCCGCCCCCTGCAGAAACATCCCTTCAGCCTCTCTTATGTAAAACCCAACACACAAGCTCTCGGGACTACCCTGTTTTTCTGCTCTCATTCAGAGAAAAACTCCTCAAAATAGAGTCCACACTTGCTCTCCAAACTCTCTCCTCTCACCGTCTCTGGGACCCTCGTATCAGTCAGACTCTCACCCCCACGAGCAAGGTCAAGGATGGCCTCCCCGTCCTCAGACTTCCTGGCAGGATGACATCGGACACAGCGGATGTCTCGACATTGTTCGGGACATTGGGGACACAGGTCTCCTGGTCCTCCTGTCTCACTGGCCACTCTTCCCATCTCCCTCAATGGATTTCCGTCATCTCCCCGAGCCAACTGCCCGCCCCCAAATACTGAGGCGCCCCGGCCGGTCCTCGGCTTCCCCGTTTCCCACATCTACCCTGGAACCTCAGGGATCTCATCCAGTGAGCTGGCCTCACGGGGCCCCTGAGCTCACGCCTGCCGCCCGGCCCTCACCCCTGAGCTCCAGACTCAGATGTTCAAGGCTGGTCTGACATCTTTCTACTTGGGATATTGGACAAGCCTGTCGAACCCCGTCACGGGAAATCCCAACACCTGTCACGCTCCCCGAGCCTGGCACGCCGCGTCCTTCGCCCTCTCCGTCCGCGCAGACAAATCCTTCAGACTCTTCGACTCCTCTCCTCTCACCCCCCAGATGCAGCCCAGCCGGAGGTGCATCTGGTCCCGTCATCACGAGCCGCCCGGGGCCGGCAGTCACCACCTCAGCACCACTACCCGGGCCACGCCACCGACGGTCTCCCGCCTGGGTTTTGCAGGAAGCCCCTCGCTGGTCTCGCTTTTGCCCCTCACAGTGTGCGCCCAACGAGCAGCGAGAGGGAGCCTTGGACGGGCGAGAAAACGCGCATGAGGACGTCTCGGGGATGAAAGGTGCAGCGGAGAGAATATAGTCTGTGGCACCGTGACAGCGTGACACTGAGGTGACAGATGGGGCCACACCCACGAGGAGCGCAGGGCAACGCAGAGAGAAGGTGAGTCACTACACCGTGCCCCCAAGATTAACATGACACGGTGCATCAGCCAGACGCCGACGAAAGGAAAAGAAACAAACGTAAGATGCTGTATGGTACCTCCCTCCTCGGAACTGTCCGGGGCTTTTCACCTCATCCACGGAAAAGCCAGACCTCTCACAACATTTGCACAGGATTCTTTTTTTTTTTTTTTTAAGATTTTATTTATTTCACAGAGAAAGATCACAAGTAGGCAGAGAGGCAGGGAGAGAAGGAGGGAGAAGCAGGCTCCCTGCTGAGCGGAGAGCCTGATGCGGGGCTCGATCCCAAGACCCTGGGATCACGACCTGAGCCGATGGCAGAGGCTTCAACCCACTGAGCCACCCAGGTGCCCCTTGCACAGGATTCTCGTTCTGTTGTTGTTACAAGGTTTCCCCCAGCCCCGTTCCCCTGCAAACCCAAGCTCCTCCCAGCCGTGCCAGGCGCGCTCTGTGTTCCTCCCTGTCTCCCGACTTCTGCCGGGGATGACGCACGGCTTCCGAGGATAACAGACTCGGGGGGACATGGATGGCGGTGATGCGATCATGAGGCCCCAGCCCCATGCCCACAGTTCTTGGGGATTCAGAGATCTAAGCAGCATCCCCCAACTGCTGCAGGTGTGTGCGCACGGTGCTCGTGCTTCCAGAAGCACAGTCCTTGAGCAAGAGGCAGTGTATGCCTGCCCAAATGTTACTGCATTCTCAAAGATTGGGACCAAATGAGGAAGGCTCTCTTCCCCAAGAGAGGCAACGCATGACTGAAGGAGATGAGGCTCTTCTCTTGTTACAAGGGTCTATGCAGCACACAGAGCCATCCGGAGTAGCCACGGACACTCAGGAGAACCACGCCTCCAGAGTGCAGTAGACACGTCCCACCAGCAACTCAAGCCCAGAGCTGGGAGCTGCCTCCCCTGGGAGCACTCAGACGGCTCTGCTGGCCTATTTACCATGTCCTCTGGCCTTCCACCTTGGTGACAGTCAACCAGCTGCTCAAACCATGACCTAGGTATCTGGGAATCATCCTTGAACCTCCCTGTCCTTTATTCCTGTTCTTCAACCCAGAATTAACCAAATCCCGGCCACTTTACTTCTTACATATCTCTTAATCCAGCCATGCCTCTCCTTCTAGGTCCTAACTCCGACACTAGTCCCAGCCACAATTACTCGCGCCCAGGCCACCGCTGGAGCGGATGTGTCCCCTTACCCATCACTCACCCCTCTGGCACGGCTAGCATCCTCATCTGAAAAGTAAATCCAATGTCACCCCTTTGCTCAAACTCATTCAATGGCTTTTTGTTACTCTTGGGAACTCAAATTCTTCCCCAAAACTCTGTGTCATCTTCCCTCTGCACCTGAGTGGGGACTGGACTTACCACAAAGGAGACTCACAAGTGTAGAGAGTGTAGAAAGGGGAAACAAAGTGAGGGACATTCTGTAAATGCCTGACCGGTACTCCTCAAAACCGTCAAGGTCATCGAAGAACAAGGAAGGTCTGAGAAATGAGCACAGTCAAGATGAGCGCGACTAAACACGATGGGATGTCCAGGATGGGACCCTGGGACAGAGCATGGGCATCCGTGGGAAAACCAGAGAAATCCAAGTTTGGAGTTACCAGCAGTGTACTGAGGCGGGCTTCCTAGCTCGGGCATGTGTACCGTGGTGACACCCACTGCTGTCACGGGGGGCTGGGGGAGGGGCACATGGGAACTCTGTGTTTCCTTTGCAACCTTTATGTAAATTTAGCCTTTAAAAAAGTTTATTAAGGGTGCCTGGGTGGCTCAGTGAGTTAAGCCTCTGCCTTCAGCTCAGGTCATGATCTCAGGGCCCTGGCATCGAGCCCTGCATCGGGCTCTCTGCTCAGCGGGGAGCTTGTTTCCCTTCCTCTCTCTCTGCCTGCCTCTCTGCCTACTTGTGATCTCCGTCTGTCAAATAAATAAAATAATAAAATCTTTTTTTAAAAAAAGTTTATTAAAACGCAAAGAGACAAATGAAAACCACCCCCATCCTCTGGACCCAGCACCTTGGCCTTATTTCCTGCCTCTCTCTGCCCATGAGCCTCTCCAGCCATCTCTCGGTTCCTCTGGAACTCCCCACGGTTGTTCCCCGTAGGGCCTTTGCCCGTAATTGTTTCTTCTTAGAAAACTCTCTCACCTCCCCCCTCTGTTCTCACCCACCCGCCTGGTTAGCCTCACTCAACCTCAGGATGCCAGCGGGGAGGCCACGTCCGTGTGCGGGGGCGGGGCTTGTGGTGGGGGAGGAGCTGCGGTCCTCAGACGCCCTGGACCGTCTGGACGGTGTAGAGGAGGGAAGGATGTGTGCCGGCTGTCTGCACGGTAGTTCCAGTTCTTCCTGCAAATTGTGCCGCTTGGTTTAGACACCAGCCCGTGGCAGTGTGTCCTGAACGTTAATATGAGTACAAATCACTTGGGGGTCTGTTAAGATTAAAATACAGATTCAGGCCCTGCGTGCCAGACGAGGCTCCCGGTGGTGCCCACGCTGCTGGCTCACGCACCGTGCTCGAAGTAGCAGGCCTGGGTAGATGCACCGCATTTGCGGGTGCTGATGGGAATTCAGGCTTGGGTCTATACACATCAAGAATGAGGCCACGTGTGTAAGTGAATTCAGTGTGTGTTTCACTCCTGACAGCGGAAACTATGCATTTCCGCTCCTCCTTCTTCGCACCTGCCTGTCCTCGCCCGCTTGCACGTTTCCACACAACCTGACGGATGGAACGGGTGCAACCAGCTCGGTGTCATGGACGCGAATCAGTGGGTTTCCTTGGTGACATTATGAGTTTTCTTTTTAGATTTCTGGAATGGCTAGCTGCCACTAGAGCGGAGGGGGCCCCCCTTTTCTGAATATTCCCTCGTCTATCCAGTCACTCGGCATGCAGCTGTGGTCCGACCGGTGCAGAACGCTCGGGCTCTTTCCCCCGGACCCCGACTTCCAGCAGAGCTAGAGGTTTTCCCAGGTTCCGCCAGCTGCGCCCCCACTGAGTTTGCTCTAACCCAGCACCCACCCAGCACCCACGCCGTCCCAGGGCCAGGGCTGAGCACCGAGGATACAAGCCACGGCTACCCCGGCCCCAGGCTGACAGGCTCCTGGCGGATGGGACACGGCTGGGACACAGCGGAGGCGGGCTAGCATGGGTTTTGGAGGCCCCGATTTCTTTCACGTAGTAGCCCCCCACGTAGTGAGCCTGGGCGAGCCACGCGGCATGTCCGAACCTATTTCCTGTTCCGTGAAAACACCACAGTAACACCGATGTCGCAGTTTCTAGGCCCAGAACTCAGCGCGGGAGGAAGCAGAGCAGCCTCAGTATACGCCCCCGTCGCCGACGTGCTCCTCTCGCTCAGACGGCCGCTCTCCTCTCCCCAGACCGAGCAGGCCGACGTGAACCCCAATAGTCTCCTCTCGCAGCCCTGCCTTAAGGACCGTAAGGACTGTAAGGACCGTGGGCGATTCCGCCAGGGAGCCGGGCGGGAGGCTTTATGTCAACCACCCGAGAGCACACAAGCGAGCAAGTCCCTCCTGGACAGTTTCCAGAGCTCCTCTCCCTGACAGTTGCTTCCAGGGACTTTTCTCCCTTTCTCTTCCCTACAGTGCATGGGAACCCACTGTGTTAGGTCTGCCACGGGCTCTGTTTGACTCCCCCCTTCCCTCTGGGAACCAACGATGCTCCTCTGCCTGTCTTATGCACCACAGGTTAGGGACCATCTTTCTGTGATTGTGGCTTTCGGTCTATGACCCAAGTGCCTTATCAAAGTATTTCTTCTTAAAGAAAGGTCATGGGGCGCCTGGGTGGCTCAGTGGGTTAAAGCCTCTGCCTTCGGCTCAGGTCATGATCCCAGGGTCCTGGGATCGAGCCCTACATGGAGCTCTCTGCTCAGTGAGGAGCCTGCCTCCCCCCCTCTCTCTGCCTGCTTGTAATCTCTGTCAAATAAATAAGTAAATAAATCTCAAAAAAAAAAAAAGAAAGGTCATATACATGGTGCTTTCCTAGGAGGACTTTTGGTGAATAAATGTTCTCCCTCAGCGCACTGGGACAGCTCTGTGGTCAGCCATGCCCGGGGGTCTCGGGCAGCACAGCGCACCGCGCTGGGGAGCAGATGGCGACAGGACCACACGGGTCTCTGAGGGGGTCAGGGTCCAATGATGACAGGCTCTCACCAGAGGAAGGTTCTAGAGACAGTGATAGGATGAGAGGGTTTTCTTCCTAAGAAGGGAGTGCGGGGACCAGATTGTAGGAGACTTTGTTCGCTGGGAGAGGAGTTAGGAGCCTGCTGTAACAGGTGGTTAGGAAACCTGTGTTGACGTACACTTGGGTCAACTAAAACTTCCAGCTTTTTCACAGGATCATCTCTCCTATCCCATGCTTCCACCAAGTTTATTTGCTTAACAGGTTTTTTGAACTAATTTTAATCTTACAGAAAAAAATTGCAAAAATAGACTTCCCGTATGCCCTTCATCTAACTTCCAACAGCATCTCTCGTGATCACGGTACGGCTTTCTTTCCAAAGAAAGAAACTACTGTCCACACCACACCATTATGTAATGTACAGACCACGTGCAAACCTTACCTGAATCCCACCGGTTTTCCCACTAATGCCCTTTCTCTGGCCCAGAAGCCCAAGGATGGCTCAATATCCTTAACTGTCCCATCTCCAGTCTAAGTTTCTTGGTCTTTCATGACCTTGAGATTTCTAAAGAGTGCTGGTCAGGTGTTTAGAGAATGTCTCTCAATTTGGGTTTGATGTTTTTCCATGATTGAGGTTTTCCTGATTTTTCTGGCAGGAAGGAATACCACATAAACAAATTTGTGTCCTTTTCAGTGGGCCGTATTAGGGGGCACGTGTGTCTTATCACATGTTAACATCTATGAAGTATCTTATGGGGAAATACTTTGAGACCACAAAAATGATGTTTTTGTTTCTTATTCCTTTGCCGGTTGATTTTAGCCCCTATCAATGGTTCTTGCCTGCACTGATTGATTATAAGTGCAAATTTTGCCTAATAGTGATTCTCGATTTCCACCATTCCTTCAACAATTTATTAACTAGACTTATAGGACAAGGAGCTATGTCTACTTGTTATTTTGTTACTTATTTATCATTATCCATTTATCAATCACTATGGACCATGGATATTTATTTTATTTCATGGGTTATAGAGTAAAATTATTATTTTGTTGCTCAGATTGTCCCAGTTTAGGCTGCTGGGAACTCCAGTTTGGGTCCCGACTCCCTTCCGACACGCTCCCTTCTGTTGGGATCACTTCCTTACCTTGTGGTGCCATGAGCTAGCTATTCCAGGTCCATCTTGCTCCTGCCTCAACTCTGGAAGCCCTATTCCTTGTTGGAGAACGACACTCAGGAAACCAAGATCTGGACGCTAGATTTCATTGCTCTGGAGGGTCACTGCTTCTGCGTGCTCTCACGGACAGAACTAGGAAATGTAAGTCCGTGCATCAAACGCACATCCCTATTTCTCTGTCCATTTGTGTATCTACTGAAAATCACAAAACTATACCAACACTTCCCATTCCAAGGCAACACAACAGGGCTCATTCCAACCTTTACTCCTTCCTTATTTGTACTTACTTTTCCCGATGGGGAGACACTGGCACTCTCATTATCTACGACGTATTTATTTGCTCAGTTCCGGAACACAGATAAAGTGATGTATAACCCGATGAGAAACGAATGTCTTAACTGGAGTGTGCTGTCAGGGTACAGCTGCCCCGGCCCCCCTCTTACAGGGACCATCAAAATGCTGCCTCCGGAAGTTACTTAAGTCGGTCCTTTTCCTCCTCCTCTGCTGGTGGTAACTGTCAACCCTCACAGCGCACGTCTGTTTCGTCCCGCGTGCCCTGTTCCTGGCTGTGCGGACGTGTGCGTGTGTGCGTGCAGACGTTGGCATGGTTCTGGGGATCAGAGCTACCCAGACCAGTGACATCGAAGAAACGTCGTTGTCCCCTCATCACGCGGCTACTCCCTCCCGCTGTCCCACCCTAACCCTCACCTATCCCCTGTGGGGACCCAATGTTTGTTTCTGGTTTGTGTTTACTGCATTTTTTTCTTTCAGAAATGAGCAAATATGTGTAGATTTCCTTTTCTGTTGTTCTTTATTTCATGGCAATGTAATGGACATTAAATTCACCCTTTTAAAGTGTATAATTCAACAGTTTTTAGTTTATGCACAGTGCGTTGCAACTAGCCTCTTCGGGTAACTTGAGAACATTCTCATCACCCCACACAGAAGCCCCGTACTCCCCTCCTCAGCCCCAGGCGACCCTTACTTGCTGTCTCTATGGATTTGCCTGTCCTGGGTATTTCATACAGACGGGACTGTACAGCATGTGGCCTTTCGTGGGTGGCCTCTGTCACCGGGCCCATCCCCGCTGTAGTGTCTCAGGTTCCCAGGAGCAGGAGGGCTCACGTCTTCACACCCTCGCCAACACTGTGTTTCTGATGATAGTGTGTGTGTGTGTGTGTGTGTGTGTGTGTGAGCGGCGTCCCTTCGTGGTTTGGGTTTGCAGTCTCTGAGCACTAATGATGCTGCTATCTTTTTACGTGCTTTGGAGCCATTTGTGTATCTTAGGTGGAGACTTCTCTGTATTGAAGTCTTTGGCCTGCTTAGATTATCTTCTTTTACTGCTGAGTTGCAAGAATTCTTTACATAGTCTGGATTTAATTCCCTTGTGTATATGGGATGGTGTCCTTTAATGTACTAACATGCTTAATTTTGATGAAGTCCAATTTATTTTTCTTTTGTTGCTTGTGTCTGGTGCTGTAACTAAGGAACCACTACCTAATCCAAGGTGATAAACATTTACACCTATGTTTTCTTCTAAGAGTTTTGTTTCAGCACTTACATTTAGGCCTTTGACCTACTTTGAGTTAAATTTTGAATATGGTGTTAGGTAAGGATCCCACTTCCTTGTTTTCCATATCCCATCATTGTTGGAGAAAACCATTTTTTCCCAGTAGAATCATCTTGGCTCTCTTTCTCAGGAAAATCAAGTGACCATGAATGGGGATGTTTATTTCTGGGCTCTCGATTCTACGCCATTTACCTATCCTTCTCTTCCTTATACCAGGACCACACTACCTTGATTACTGTAGCTTTGTATTAATCTCTCGAGTTCAGTACTGTGAGTTTTCCAAGTTTGTTCTCTTTTCTCAATACTATTTTGGTAATTCTGGGTTTCTTGTTTTACCATGAGAATTTTATGATAAGTTTGTCGATTTTTGCAAAAAAGCCAAATTTATAGGTATTGCGTTGACTCTACAGATCAATTTAGGGAGCAGTGCTATCTTAATATTAAGTTTTCTAATCCATGAACATGGGATGTCCTTCAAATTTATACAGATCTGCTTTCTTTCAACAGTGCCATGTAGTTTCCAGAACTCTAACACCTCTTAAACTTATTTCTAAGTTTTTTTTTTTATGCTATTGCAAATGGAATTGTTTTTCAAATTTGAGACCTTCTGGATTATTACAAAAATCTGTATTGGGCTTCTCTAGAGAAAGGGAATCAATTGGAGATCCATATATATAGTCTTATTATGTATAACTTACATCTTGTTATATACATCTATTATTATAGGCATTTAATAACATATATTGAGATATACATATAAATCTACTTACATTATCTCCTGTTTTATATATAAGTATATAGTTGATCAATAACCAACAAAGGCAGGAACTACGTGGGTTCACTTACACATAAGATTTTTCTTTGATACGGTCCAGTACTATAAATGTATTTTCTCTCATGACCTACAACAGTCCCTTCCCTAGCTCACTGTATCGTAAGCACAGTCTGCAACACATACACAAACTAGGTGTGCATGTTGTCTGCAAAGCTTCCATCACTGGTGGGGTATTAGTAGTTAAGTTTTTGGAGAGGTCACTGTGTAGGGGTCAGAGCTCCTAATCCCCTGTGTAGGGGTCCTTCCCTGGGGACGCCCGGAGCCCCGACCCTCCCCCGCGCGGCCCTGAGGCCTGACCCGCCCCCTGGGGACCCCACCCGCCCCGGACCCGCCCCGGACCCGCCCCCGCCCCCGGGCCCGGCCGACCCCGGACCTGCCCTGGCGGCGCGGAGCCGGGTCCCCGGCGGGAGGCGTGCTGGGGGCGGGGCGCCCGCGACCCGGAAGCGGGGACGGACACAGGCGCCCGGGGGATGGCGGCGGCGGTGGCCGTGAGCAGCGCCAAGCGGAGCCTGCGGGCCGAGCTGAAGCAGCGCCTGCGGGCGATGAGCGCCGAGGAGCGGCTGCGCCAGTCCCGCCGCCTGGCCCAGGAGGTACGAGACCGCGAGGGCGGCCCCCGCAGCGGACCGCCACGCTCGCCGGACGGCCGGGCGGCTCTGGGTCGGCGGCCTGCGCAGGCGCGCGCACGTCCCTCCGCGGGCGCCGGGAGGACCCCCCGGGCGCGCGCACGTCCCTCCGCAGGCGCCGGGAGGACCCCCGGGCGCGCGCACGTCCCTCCCCAGGCTCCGGGAGGACCCGCGGGCGCGCGCACGTTTCTCCGCGGGCGGTTCGGGGCGCGCACGCCCTTCGCCGGGGGAGGTGCGGCGAGGGGGTCCCGGGCTGAGGAGGGCGAGGAGGGTGGAGGCGGATGACCGTCGGCCGAGGTGAGAGCGGGGTGGGGGCCGGAAGCTCCGGCGCGCTGAGCCCCGAGGGGCCTCCGAGTCCCCGGCAGCGCGGACGCGAGGCGCAGAGGCCAGTCGCCTCGGGGACGCGAGCGGAGAAGCGCGCGGCCGTCCCGGGTGCCGTGCGTGCGCGTGCACGTGCGCGCCGCCGGGAGGGGAGCCCGCGGGGCGGGGCGGGGCTGCGGCCCCCAGTCCGCCAGCGGCGCGCACTGCCCCGCGGTGCCTGCAGGAGCTGCCGCCGGCGCCCGACCGCGGCCTTCCCGGCCTGTCCCCCACCCGTCCCCGCGGCTCCCCGCTCGCCCTCCCCTTCCTCGCCGCGCGCACCGGCCGCGTCGTGGGCGCCGCCGTGGGGGGCCCGGCGGGGCGGCGGCGGAGCCCCGAGTAGAGCCGCGCGGCCGCTCGCAGGCGCCGGGTGTTGCGCGCGGTGTGGCGCGGGGGAGCGGCCCCGCGGCTGTGTGCGGGCGGCCGGGGAGCGGCTCGGGGGTTGCTCTGGGAGCCCCGCGGGAGGACGCGAGCCGCGCCTGGCCGTGCGCGCCGGTCCCCGGGGTGAGGGCGCAGCGCGGGCGCGAGCTGGGGCGCTGCGGAGCCCTCGGCCTCGCGGCCGCTCAGCTCGTCATGTGGCTCCGGCGTCTTCTGCACTTACTCCTCGGCCGGAGAGAGGGAGGAGGCTCCCCGCAAGCAGGGAGCCCGATGCGGGGCTCGATCCCAGGACCCTGGGACCATGACCCTAGCCGAAGGCCGAGGCTTTAACCCGCTCAGCCCCCCAGGCGCCCCCCCCCCGTTTTTACAGATTTTATTCTTAATTAGTCTCTGCACCCAAGGTGGGACTTGAATTCGCAACCCGCAGGTCGAGAGTCTCGTGCCTCACGGACCGAGCCAGGCCGGCGGCCCTTCAGGAGAAGCACGGGGCGCACTTCGGCCAGCGGGCGTCCGGCCCTTGAGAACCAGTGGACCCTGGCACCTGGCTGGCTGGAGCCCGGGGGGACCGGCAAGCAGAGCCCCCTCTGTGCTTCCAGAATGGGCTTAGACGTCACGAGGCCGGAGGCGCACAAGGCCTGGGGCAGACTTGGGACAGGCGTGGGGAAGACGGAGATGAGTTCAGTTTGTCTGTCTGCAGAAGGTGAGAGTCCTAAGTCCCATGTGGAAGTGCAGACGCGGAACCAGTGACAGAGTAGGGGGACGAGTCAGCGCTGCCGTCAGCGTAGACAGAAACACTGAAAAGCAGAGCCGGGACCCTCCGTCCTCCGTGCGTTGTGGCCCCTACAGGGACACAGGTAGAAGAAATGTTTCACAGCCCACTGTTTCACAATTCCTACTACGTACAGTGAGCTTCCACACGTTCTGTTTTATTTAAAAAGCTGATTGTCACCTGCTGGCGATTTCATGACCAGCCAGTGGGTCATGGCTGGAGAGATCCAGGTGCTGGGATTACAAGAGAATTTTGCCATAGTGCACAGTCAATAAAGGTGTTAAGTAATGCTTTTCCCTCAATAACGTATTTTACAAGGCACGTTTATTCTTAATGACACAAAACCTTTTTTTTTTATAATTTACAAATTTATCGGAAAAGCAACGTACGGTGAAGGAATTCAACTCTGTGTCGTAACTTGACTCCCCAGCTAAATAAGGACATTAGTGCCCTGTACCTGTCTTCTGTTTCATCTGCCAGTTTCTGACCCCTATATCATCATACGTAAATTATCAAGTTTTGTAATATTTGTATTATTTTACAATTAAAATGAGTCTACGGAGCATTTTCTGTGGCTGACTTCCAAAATTGGAATTTCAGGGAATAGTATTTACAGTATATTGATTACATAGATAGTATTCATCGTAGAACCAACTTGTATGATTATCGGAAAAGGATATATGGCTAGATGTGTGTGGCTAGGCAGAGAATGTTTCCACTGTCACTGCTGAGAACTCTCTTTCGTTATGCTCTAAAATTCCTTAAAATCGTGACAGGCTTTGGTCTGTTCCTATTTGGAGTCTGCGTTCCTAATTTAGCTCTGTGTTTTTTAAGGAGTTTCTGATTGCCTTTTTTTTTTTTTTCCTTTTTGGCAAAACAAGAATATGCCTTTATGTTACCAGTAGATTCTTTTTTATTTTGTCTGTTTGAATAAATCAGTTTTCTTCCTGAGAGCACTCCGAGCCCCTGCTCTTTTCTGCTGTAGCCCAGTGCACAGCCTGGACTTCCTCCCACCCTGCTTCTCAGTTGGGCTGTTGCCCCAACCCAGTGTCTTATTGCTTGGATTTCTTTCTTTCCATATTACTAGAGTATATTCTCAAGTAATTTTTTTTTTTTAGAAATATCTATGGGGGTAAAGTTTTGAAGACTTTATACATTAGAAAAAGTCTTTACCCTCATATTTCACTGCTAGTTTGAATTTCAAGTTTAAAAATATATTCCTTGTTCTGCTCAGCACCCGTGACCTCCATTCAGTCTGAAAACTGGTATCTTTATCTGCTATATCTTAGATTACTTCTTTTCCTTTGTGCCTTTCTGCAATTCATGTGAATCAGCTAATGAAAATCCTACACTGACTTCCTGCGTCTTTTAAGAGTTTGTCTGTCTTTCTTTCTTCCTTTCTTTCCTTCTTCTTTTTTTAATTTTCCCCATTTCTTTGTCTTTTTTTCCTACTTTAAGGCTTTCTCCTGAACTTTTAAATTTTGGTATTCTTAATTTAAATTTTCAATTATCATTTCTTAATTTTCGGATTGCTTTCTTTCCATAGCAGCTTTCTTTCCATAGCATGTTGTGACCTTACGGATGCAACTATCTTGAATTTGAGAAAACTAGTTAGAATTTAAAAATTTCCCATTCTCTGAATTATCTCAGTTTCCCACTGGATCACCCTTCCCCCTTTTATTCCTTCTCTTTTGTGTTTCGGCTTTCTAAAATGTTTGCTGGGCCTTTATTGTGGACTTGTGTTTATGAATGAAGGTGTGACAGCTCCCTGGAACTCCTTGGCCTTTTGCGGTCACTTTGGGGGGAGGGGTTCTGCCTGCCCCCCAGCCTCCGGCCCTGAGTGTTGTGTCTGCTGCTGGTAGTCTGGAAGTGCTGTCCCCTCCTCTCCGTCTCACAGAGCTCAGTCGTGCCTGTTCTCCTGTGCTCGGTGCCATAGAGGTTTTCTATTTTTGTGCTTCTTTGTTGTCACATAAATGAGATGTCAAGAGCAAGGAGGATAAGCGCGTATGCACAGTCTCGCACTGAATTTTAACTGATTTCTCTTTCTGCTTATTCAGCTTTTGGTGCTTCATATGCTCTGTAAAGAGAACAAATGCGACAGACACGCAACTTTCTCAGAAAGCACTTGGTCTTCCCAGGGTCTGGGGGTCACATTTCTTTTCATTTCGCCTTATTTCAGGCCTCATAACAGCGTTGTGACTTCCCAGGAAGATGGAGCTCGCTTCCTTGGCCCCAGTCTGCTGTGCTCCATCTGCTGAACGCTATGTGCTCCTTTCTGTTAGGAGTGACCCGGCTTTCTTTTCTTTTTTTTTTAAATATTTTATTTACTTATTTGATAGAGATCACAAGTGGGCAGAGAGGCAGGCAGAGAGAGAGTGAGGAAGGGAAACAGGATCCCTGCTGAGTAGAGAGCCCGATGCGGGGCTCGATCCCAGGACCCTGAGATCATGACCTGAGCTGAAGGCAGAGGCTTTAACCCACGGAGCCACCCAGGTGCCCCGTGACCTGCTTTCTGTGTCTGTCTCTTTCTGCCAGACCCGTTTATGAGCCACTGTCGCCGTATCTTTGTTTTCTTAGCTCAGAAGAACAGGAAAGGAAGGGGAGCCAGGAGCTGACTTGTGAGTCTGGGGCAGTTCTGAGAAACTGCTCTGAGGGGTGACAAAACTGAGCATGATGGTGTTTCCCCACCTGGGGGCTTCTCGCGACCTGGTACTTGTTTCTAGAAGGACTGCACCTCTCCAAGAGCTCCTCCTCCCGTCTCTGCAAACTCTTCAACATCTGGACAGAAGAGTTGTAGGAGGTGGGGACAGAGGTGGTCAGAGCTGAAGAAGGACAGGTTGGTCCCCTGCTCCCGGGAGCTTGCAGCCTGGTCAGAATACTGCCGTTGGGACTCGTGAGACAATTAGTCATCAGCCCGATAATACATAAGTGAGTGTTCCGCGCACTCTTAAGTGTTGTAAGTGTTCTGCAGAAGTCAGGAGAAGCGAGCGCCTGAGTTGGCTAAAGTGGGCAGAATTTAAGGCGATGCGAGCCTCACAATCCAGGGAGTCAGGAAGCTCATGGGAGCCAAGGTTCAGAGTGGAAGCAAGGCGGACGCTCAGGGCAGGGTGTGGGGTGACCCGAGCTGGCCGGACTGAAGGTGGCTGGAGGGCTTGGGAATCTGCAAGCCGACAGCGACTTTTTTTTTTTTTTAAAGATTTTATTTATTTATTTGACAGAGATCACACGAGTAGGCAGAGAGGCAGGCAGAGAGGGGAGGGGAGAAGCAGGCTCCCTGCTGAGCAGAGAGCCCGATGCGGGACTCGATCCCAGGACCCTGGGATCATGACCCGAGGCGAAGGCAGTGGCTTAACCCACTGAGCCACCCAGGCGTCCCCTGACAGCGACTTTTTAATAGGTTGTCATTCCTGCTGGAGCAGGAGTGTGAGAAAGATGGCAAGGGGTCAGAGAGGTCATTGCTGGCTTCAGAACCAAGCCCGGGGCCTCAGGACGCAGGCCTGTCCGGCCCGCTCGGCCACTCTGCTCTCTGTTGGTGACTTGTGTTTCAAGAAGCTGGAGAAGGCAGAAAGCATGAAAACCGCCAAGGGGTAGCCACTCGTGTTTGGAAGTGTCCCCTGGGGGAATCAATGTGACTGCTGTTTCCTGTTTAGGTGATGGCCCACAGTCAGTATCAAAAGTCCAAAAGGATTTCCATCTTCCTGAGCATGCCAGACGAGATCGAGACAGAGGAGATCATCAAGGACATTTTCCGGCGAGGCAAAACCTGCTTCATCCCGCGGTACCGGTCCCAGAGCAATCACATGGATATGGTGAGGTTGGCCTCGCCCGAGGAAATCTCCACGCTTCCCAAAACGTCCTGGAACATTCATCAGCCCGGAGAGGATGAGGTTCGGGAGGAAGCCTTGTCAACAGGTGAGTGCTTGCGGTATTGGAACTGGCATCCCAGGGTGCTGGCAGACGGTGACCCGATGGTGATGTGCGGGTTGTGGGGGCCGCTTTCCCTATGGGGACAGACGGTGTGGCGCTTCCGTTCTGAGATACCCTGATCACGCGGTTTAGGGCGAGACGCCCCTGGTAAGCTGAGAGTAAGGCATTTGGGTACGGGCGCCTGTGTACCCACTCTAGCCCTTACCCGGGGTCAGACTGGACATTTCCCCTGGAGAATGTCATCATTTCCCATGACCTCCCTGATGCTCTGTATATTTTTTTAATTTTTTTTTTTTTTTATTTGTCAGAGAGAGAGAGAGCGAGCACAGGCAGACAGAGAGGCAGGCAGAGGCAGAGGGAGAAGCAGGCTCCCTGCCGAGCAAGGAGCCCGATGTGGGACTCGATCCCAGGACGCTGGGATCATGACCTGAGCCGAAGGCAGCCGCTCAACCAACTGAGCCACCTAGGCGTCCCTGATGCTCTGTATATTAATGAGCATGTTAACATTAATGCTAATGAGCTTTTCTGATCGGGCTTCAGACCAGCCAGCTGCCTTCTGGACATCTCTTCTTGGATGTTACCTGGCTTCGGGCTGCTCTAGGCTGAATCCTGTCCCCCTTGGCCCATCGCATGTCCCTCTTAGTGCCTGGTGCTGTCAGCCCCGCGCCTGGCCGTGCCAGGAATCTCAGGATCGTCCTTGACTCCCCTGTCCCTCCTCCCTGTCACGCCCCTCACGCGGTCTGTGGCCAAGTCCTCCTGGTGTCCCTACTGAGGTTTGCTGAGGGTGTCTGCTCCTCTCCGGCCCGAGGCTGGGACGGCAGTCCGAGCGGCCAGCGCTGTCCACACAGCCTCCTCGCGCTGCTCCTGTCCCTTCTCGTAGCGCTCCTCCCTGTCGGTCCACTCTCCACACAGTAGGTGAGACGAGATTTCCGAGACACACATCTGACCGCTTCTCTGCCCTGTTTCAAGCGTCTCAGCGACCTCCTGCTGTCCTGGGGGGACGGACCCTCCTTACGAGGCTCTTCCTGACTTGGTGCTGCGCGTCTGTCCGTTTTCACCTCTTTCCAGCCCCGCACTGTGTAATCCAGGTTCTGGCCACTCTGAGTCTGTCTCCCAGGCCTGCCAGCTTTCCTGACTGCTGGGCCTTTGCACACGCTCTCCCCTCGCCAGCAGCCACGTGGGAGATTTAATGGCTAACGAGCAGTCGGAGAGCTGAAAGCAAAACAAGCCGGGAGCACTAGCTTGTCAGACGCTAGCTCAGACCTTCTTAAAGGTGTGTGTTTGACCAAGACTTACACGGCTGCAAGGAACCGCAGGGCAGCGTTGTGCGGTCGCCTCCCTGGTTCTCCCTCCCAGCCTAACACCGTGACCCACCAAAGCAACAGGGTGGGGCGGGAGGGGATTGAGTCAGGGCTCGCCAGGGTGGGGGTGTCCTCTGCTTGGCGACCTTAGCTCCCCCTCTGTCACCCAGCCCTGCCCTCTGCCCGAACTCCCGCTTCGGTAGGCCAGAGGAGCGGCGACATCGAGGGGCGGCCGCGTGTCTGTGCGGGGAGAGGCTGCAGGCACGGGAGGACAAGGAGACGGTAGGGGGTGGTAGGTGAGCCAGGCTCATACATAGCTGAGGCAGGGACGTCGCTCAGACCGAGTGCAGCTCCTGCGGTGGGCTCGCAGGCTCACGGGGGGCCCGGGACCGTCCAGCTCTGTCTGACTCCATGCGGGCCGCCCTCCCGTGCTCACAGCTCCTCGTGGAGGTGTCCTTGCTGAAACGCCCTTCGCCCGGTCTTCCCGGGCCCTTGGCCCACTCTGGAGCTCCCTGCCTAGGTTGAGTCCAGGCGTGTCCCCCTGAACCTGTACGCCTTTGTTCTGTTTCTGTTCAGGTTCGGCAGTGGGAAGAGTTAGGAGGAGACATGATCTTTCCTCTCAATCTAATTGCATTTCCCGTTAGGATGAACGCAGTCCAAGTCAGCGACTAAATCATTTACGTGTGCTTTTGAGCATGTGATTTGGCCCAGAGGAGCTTTTTGGTAAATAGTTAACTTTTTTTTTTTTAATTTGAAAGGGAGAGCACAAGCGCGCAGCGTGGCAGTGGGGTGGAGGGGGAGGAGAGAGCGAGAGAGAGTCTCAGACACACTCCGCGCTGAGGGCAGAGCCTGACACGGGGCCCGATCCCAGGAGACCACGGCCGGAGCCGAAGGCAGAGGCTTTGCTGACTGAGCCACCCGGGCGTCCCAGATAGTAACTGCTCTTAATTGTGAGCAAGGAAGACAGACTTACTCACTGTACTACCGGTTCATTGCTAGCCAAGGGCGTAACATTTTGAGAATTTCCAAGGGACATTTCCGGAGGATCGTCATCGTGTTAGACACTGTCAGGTGTGGAAAGATGAGGTCTTGGGCTCCAGAGGGTCGCACTCTAACTGGGGAGACGCACCCGAACGGAGAAGTATCCCAGCCTGCAGTGCCTGTCAGATGCAGGCGCCAGATGGAAAGGGAGAGAACGCCAAGAATATCAACGTTCAGGGCTTGGCCTGGAGTAGAAAGACATCCCCCCCGAGAGGCTGTTCGTTTCCTTCCCTCCTGCGTCGTGTTTATCCCTGCTGTAGTTACAGGACCCCTTGCTTCCCCGTGTGTTCTTCTTGGTGGACACTTGCGATCTGGGTTCCAAAGGCAGAGGGGCTGCGATCTGGTTTTGTGCCCCTCCAGTCTTGGTGGGGAGGCTCTTTGCCGCTATGGTAGAAGTGTTTGAGCAGGTGCGTGGGTTTCCTCGGCATCAGCGGCTTAGCGTGAGGCAGCTTTGGGGCCGAGCTGCGAATCTTCCTTCACCGTGTCTGGGATGAGCTGACTAGTGCGCAGACCATCCCGTCCTGGCGTGGCTTTCGTGGCCCGTTTCTTTCTGGTTTGCCCGTGTTATCACGGCTTGGAAAGACTGAGCTGTGGTGTCTGTCGTTGCCCTCGTAAGTTCTTAAAAATGTCCCACGGGGTTTGCTTGCACTGTGTGTCCAGCAACACGAGATCGCCAAGTGGAAGGGAGGGGCTGCCTCCTTCCCGAACTTGCCCTCAGAGGGAGAGCTGCTCGGGCAAGGAGATGAGCCAGGAGTCTTTCCACGGAAAAGTGCATGGTCTGATTCAACCTGACTTAATCGAAAATGGGATTTTTTTGGCTCAGAGACTGAAAAATCCACAAAAGGGCTAGCTTTTCATATGGCTAAGTCAGGGTTCTCGGGATCCACTCTGACTCTGCTTTCGTCTAGGTTGGCTTCCATTCCAGGTGCCCCGTGGTGCCCCGTGGCAGCCCGTGGCAGCTTCTGGTTCCACAGTAGCCTTGCCATTCGCGTTCCTGGCAGAAGGGAGCAAGTCTACTGGTAAAATCCCGCTCTTCTTCTCATTGACCCAAATCGGGTCAAGTGGCCATCCCCCGAATCAGTCACTATAGCCCGGCACGGGGACGAGGCCAGCTCCTGGGCCGCTCACAGTGAGCAGGGCGGAGGGCTGCGTGTTGCGCCTGCTGCGCTGCTCCAGCCACTGGCCCTGGCGCCCGGTGGTGGCTCCGCCTGGGAGAAGCCGGCTCTGCGTTGGAACGTGCACAGTGGGCACTGGACAGTCCCAGGTTTGTACTCACTGTACTGTTAGGACCAGCCTCTGCTCATGTCAGACATTTCTGAAGTTCTTTTTTTTTGTTTAAGATTTATTTATTGTTTTAGAGAGGGGGGCAGCGAGGAGCAGAGGGAGAGAGAGAGTCCCAGGCAGACCCCCACTGAGTGTGGAGCCCTCTGTGGGGCCAGATCCCACCACCCTGAGATTGAGACCTGAGCTGAAACCGAGAGCACATGCTCAAGCCGCTGAGCCCCCAGCGCCCCCCTTTCTGAAATTCTGTCGCATATCGCAAGCCGTTTGCGGTCACCTTGTCCCTGCCACTGTTTTGTTTCTCTTTCCGGAGGCTCTTTGGGAATTCATACCTATGTGGGCCCCGAGACGTAACTTGAACGAACATAATGGAGACTTTCTCGTCCTAGACCTTTAGAGCAGTCGAGTGGGACGTTCGTAACGAGCACAACTGGTGCAGCGTCCTCCTCGCTGTTCGCCGTCCGTGCTGCTGGGAGGGTGAGCCTCGGTTCACTGGAAGTAATTCCCGTTAAACTGACCCCGTTTCTTCCTCTAATAGGATTGCACGGCCTCGGAAAGAATAAAGAGAGTGGGTGTGAATTTCATCGAGGTGTTGGACAGAGCCATGATATCCTTGAGGATAAGCCGAATAAAATTAGATCGGATCATAACATTCATTCAGAAAGTATTTACCGAGCGCCTGGGGTGTGTGAGCTGTCACGGGGCAGGGCAGAGAGCGGGCTGGACGGGTCCCATCGCCGCAGAGCTGACGAGCCGGCAGTGCTCGCGGAGACAGGTTCGTGCAAGCCTGTCCCAGGGCTCGGTGCTGCCCCGTTCAGCACTTCATTGCCATTTAGGTGTCCCACTGTCCCCAAGGACGTCAGAGTTCATCCTTATCACTCTCCGCGTGTTTCCCCCATTCCTGTGCATCGCTGGTTTGGGACATAGGATCATCCTTACTTCCTTTCTACCCTCCGGCTTTCAGATATCGCCAGATTTTTCTTTGCACTGTCTTTATCACCTGTCTCATTCCCGCCTTGGGGGAATCTTGTCTACAGTCTTGATTCTTCAGATCTGTTGGAATACACTTCAGATTGGCTTCCTGGACATACTGACCATCCTAAAATACCTTCCGGGGCAGGTCACCTCCGCCGTTGAAGCCTTTCCCTGGGCCCTGGCTAGATCTGTATCCCCAGGCAGACCCTGGCTCCTGCTGGCTCATTCTTGCCAGAAGAAGGGACACCGGATAACCCTGAAACGTCCAGGCCACCCTCTAGGCCCTCCCTGTCCTTCTTCCTCGACTCCTGCTTCAGCCAGAGGCGTGTGCTGGACGACAGTTTCCCAGCCATCGAGAACACAGATGGGAATCAAATAAACCTCATTTGACCCCTTTCTGCTGTGTGATAGGAATGGTCGCTTACAGCCTCTGAGTCTTAGTCTCTCCCCCTGCGGATGGCCGCTGGGGAGCTCGCCGGGGGCTGTGTCTGCCGCGTGCTCAGGACACAGTCACTGCTCTGCTGGTGCTCAGTGTCACGCCTGGGCTGCGTCATGCATGCTGCAGTTGAGCCGTCTTCCCAGAGTGTCCCGTGGGTGCCACCGTGAACTCTGCTCCCCCCGTTTCTCGGGGGCTGGGAGGTCCCATGTGTCCCTTGCAGGCAGCATCTTGTGGTCTAGCACCTTTGAGTCAGACTGACTTAGCTCGAGTCTAGGCTTGAACATTCAGGGAAGTTACTTACCATCTCAAAGTACACGTGTTTCTGCTGTGACAGCTGCGGATAAGCTCGGTCCCCACTGCCTGTGTTGAGAGGATGGACGGGCTTAGATGTGTGCAACGTGCCTCGAGTGGTCCCTTGCAGGCTCAGCACTCGGTCAACAGTGGTTGCTACTCCTGAGCTCAGCTGCCTTTTCCAGACCTTCCCTGGCTTCCCCCCAAAACCTCACTCCTTCCTTCTGTAATTCCCACTCACCTGGCTTCTCACGTACACCCCCCCGTTTTATTTCTCCTCGGGGCTCTATTTCTTTTATTGCTGATAGACTTCATGGAACTATGATTTATACAAAATATATGTATTTGGTCTTTTAAAAAATATTTTATTTATTTATTTGACAGACAGAGATCACAAGCAGGCAGAGAGGCAGGCAGAGAGAAAGAGGAGGAAGCAGGCTCCTTGCCAAGCAGAGAGCCCGATTTGGGACTTGATCCCAGGACGCTGAGATCATGACCTGAGCCGAAGGCAGAGGCTTAACCCACTGAGCCACCCAGGCGCCCTGTATTTGGTCTTTGGTGCTGGTTTCTGGCACAGAGCTCATAACGCCCTTGTAATTTCCTTAGTGATAAAGATGGGGCACCTGAGAGGCTCTCGGTTGAGCATCTGCCTTCGGCTCAGGTCAGGATCCGGGGTCCTGGGAACGAGTCCTGTACCATGCTCCTTGCTCAGCCGGAAATCTCCTTCTCCCTTTCCTCCCTGCTCATGCTTCCTCTCAAATAAGTAAAAAATGTTTATTAAAGCAAAAGAAATAGTTGTTTCATAAGATGCTGTGTCATTTTTATTTGGAGTTTGTGAGTAAAGGGTTGACTGACACCAGTCCTGGAGGGAATAACCTGGGACTTGATCTTGTTCCAGCGCTGGTTTGGGGACGCTGCGAGTTCAGGTTGAGGTGCCGTGCACTCCCCAGCTGTCTGCCACAGCCGCCATAATTGCGCTGGGCATCTGCGTGCGGGCCTTGGGTCTGTGGGTCTCAATTCATGCAAAAGACGGGTGGGACGTGGCAGGTGTGGGGGCTCAGCACACAGCTCTAGATGCACTCCGGGTGTGCAAGGGGGAGAAAGGAGCTGTGGACGGGCCGCTCTGGAACGCCGTGTACCAGTGGTGATACCAGACAGAGAGGGGCTTGCATCTCCCGGGTCAGAGCGCCAAGCAGAATCCCGTCTACGGGCCTTCCCCGGCCGGGCCCATGGAGACTCCCACGCCGCCACCACGGACGCCTGTCCCAGTGTGCACGGGCATTCTTCGCTGAATTTCCTAAGCCAAGACATAAGCAGCCCTAATGTTTTCCGTGCTTGGATGCTTCGGGGGGATTTATAGTGACAGCTCGTGCTCTTACTAGAAGTGATGTTTCCAGACCTTTGATGTGTCTCTTTTGCTTCACAAAAATCCCCTCCACTAATTTTATGTGAACTTCCAGAATAAATCAACACGACTAAAAATAAAGCACCTGTAACTTTGGAGCGCATCCCCTGGGGCCGTGCAGGAGTTTCGGGGGACCTCTGCGCAGTGGAGGGCTGCTTCCGGACATAGGCACTGTGGGAGGTGGGACGGGCCCTGTGGTCCTCACCGCGTCTGCCTGGTTGTCAGATGGGAGGTCAAGTGACTGCCCGAGGACTCACCGGCAGTTAGGGATGCTGGTCCCCCTGTTCTCCTGCCTTCCCTCCAGCGGCCGTAGGGGGCCGCTTCCCTTCCCAGCGCCTCCCTCATGAAGACCTGGTCTCCCTGGGCTGTGCTTCTCTGTCCCGACTGCATTCTGCATGAGCATGATTCCAGAAGCTGGTACCCTACATGATCATGTTTGCAGGAAGGTTGTCCTGGTTTCCCAGGAAAGAGCGTGCACTAAGTCCCAGTGTCTGAAAGCACAGTGGTCTTGACATCAAGATGCTCTTTTTCCCACTTTATATTCCAGTAAATGCTCAGGAGGAACAGCCTGGGCCTTCGCTGGAGTGATGAGCGCCCTCGGATGGGTTTTCTGGGGCTGTTCCAGAATTTTCTGTGTCTTCTTTGCGGGAGCAACTTTGGAGTATGTGCTCGTTTCATGGAGTGTGATTTACTTTTTGTTCACTCCCAGCCCAGTAAGAGGAAAAGATACTTCCTTGGAGGTTATGGCCTGTCACGCCAGCCAAGATGAGTGAACCAGCTCTGTGCTCTGGTCCGGGGTAATGATTCATCGAGGGTCCTGGTGCCCATGGACCCGTCATTCTAGGGACTAAGCCAGGTGACTTAACTCACCACGCACTGAATCTCATGTTTTTTGTTTTTTTTTTTACATTTTTTTTTTTTACTTTATTTAAGCTTTATTTAAACATATGATGTAACCCCACCACCCTCTCCCAACCCCTCTTCCCCCCACCCCCCTCAGTTTGTTTTATGATATTAAGAGTCTCTTTTGGTTTTTCTCCCTCCCGATCCCATCTTCTTTCATTTTTACTTTTCCTACCACCTTAACTCCCACCCCCGTTGCATCTCCACTTCCTCATATCAGGGAGATCATGTGGTAGTTGTCTTTCTCCAGTTGACTTACTTCGCTAAGCATAATACGCTCTAGTTCCATCCATGTCGTCGCAAATGGCAAGATTTCATTTCTTT
>RCUC01120882.1:0-18533 GCA_003697995.1 Taxidea taxus jeffersonii
TTTTTTTTTTATATTTTAGAGAAAGAATACGTGTGAGCAGGAGGAGGAGCAAAGGGAGAGAAAGGATCCTCAGACTCCCCGTCAAGAGCAGAACCCCACACGGGGCTCAATCCCAGGACCCTGAGATCATGACCTGAGCCAAAGGCAGAGGCTTAACCCACTGAGCCACCCAGGCACCCTGATTTTCTTTTTCCATTCAGTTTGACAACTACCTCGTTCTTGATAGAACAAGTGACTTTCTACTGAAATTTCTACATTTGGGTATTATATTCTGATATGCTGGATCTTATTTCATCTTTCTGTTTTATCTGGCTTCCTCTGACACTGCTCAGGCAAAGAAAGAGGTGGAATCCCTTCCTTACTCAGGTGGAGGTGAATGTCCAGGTTCTGTACATCATTTCCGCTGACACTGTGTATGTTGGGGGTGGGGATTGCCCTCAGTGGGGTTGAAATTTCTGACTTTATATTTAGCCTTGCCTTGACACCAGTCCAGTGGGCTGAAGAACAGAAGAGTCAGTCACTTCTTTATAGCCTGGCAAGGTTGGAAGTCTAGACTCCCCACTCTCTCTTTGCTGACCTGTGTGGGATTTAGGCTACAGTTTTCACTGTACTGTTCGGCTCTAGTTAAGTGGATACTGCCCAGTGGTATTGAAGTCACTGGGGATTTGATAGAAAAATAACAGATATTGAATGTGATATACAACTGGCAGTCTTCAGTGTGGTGCTGCAAGATGACAAAAACTTTTTTAAAACTGGACCATTAGAGGAGATTGGAAAATTAGCTTTGTTAAGAAAGATCTAGTCTCTTTGTGATCAGTGATCTAAGACCACCGAGAGATAATTCTGTACTACATGTAATTGCAAATGTTGAATTTTATTTCTATGCTAAAGTTAGGAGGAGGCAGAGAAGACAATCCATTGTAATCATAATCTGTTTATTTTTTCCCCTTCCTTCCCCCATCTTCTCTTATCCTACCTCATACCTCTTATGCTACCTTGGGTAACTTGCCTTATAGTCTCCACAAGCCCTCTTGGCTGACAGCAGCTCCTGCAGCTACAAGCTTCCTTATTCAATATCACAAAGAAAGAGCAAGAAAAGTCCCAGCATTTTCAGCAAACGTCCTGTGATTTATTCTGATTGGGGCTGCTGTAAATCATGTGTCCGTCCCTGGACGATCATTTCGGCTGGTTAGATGGGAACATCCTGATTGACATACCTCTAGATGTGGGGGCAGGAAGCAATCCCAGATTAAATCTCTTGGCAAAGAATGGGGATGGGCAGAGATGGTTTCCAAAGGAAATTCAAGATCTCAGTCCAGAAGGGATGCTATAAACATCCTTGGATGCTATAAACCCCAGAAGTCCATACACCAAGGAGGAACCTTAACTTAAGGCCTAGATGGATAGTCAGAGCCTGTTGCTAAGAGACGAACCACAAGAGACCGGCTCAGAATCAAGTTTCATGACTGGGCAAGATTTCTGGCATTGGTTACTTGCACATGGCATCCCTAGGAATTGAAATGGCAGACAGCCAACTAGGATTTAAGGGAGTTGTATCACTAGAGAAATCCCAAGCCTGGCAAATGGGGACCTCTGATTGCTCAGCCCTGAGATAATTCCAACTCTAACTATGCCAGCAGGAAATGGGGCACTTGAGCAGGACACCTCCCGAGAGGGGAATTCTCTTTAAACTGGCCATGGAGGACAACGGATGAGATAAATCCAGGTAGTGGCCAAAATCAGGGGCAATCAGACTTGCTAAGAGACACCTGATTTCACTGCCAGGGAAGTGAGTCCTTGCAGGTCCTGTCCTTCTACTTGTGGTATTTCTAGACTGCAAACCTCTGTTATTTTCCCTTCCTCATTCTCTTTAAAAAATATATGTTTAGGGTGCCTGGGTGGCTCAGCTGTTAAGCGTCTGCCTTCCGCTCAGATCGTGATCCCCAGAGTCCTGGGATCGAGCCCCAAATCGGGCTCCCTGCTCAGTGGGAAGCCTGCTTCTCCCTCTCCCGCTCCCCTGCTTGTGTTCCCTCTCTTCCTGTCTCTCTCTCTGTGTCAAATAAATAAATAAAATCTTTAAAAATATATATATTTAAATTTTTTACAAAAATAAGTGCTAATTTTTATAACACCAAATAAAAAAACAAAAGGTTATTAAGTGAGACCTTTGTCTGTTTCCCAGATAATATACATTATAACATATATATTATAAATAATATATTTAAATGTCTGTTTCCTAACTTCTCTTTGGATTGTTACCTATATAAAAATGACTTTATTTTATTTTCATACATGACTGATCTTTTGGCTGGGTATAATTTCCCCCTAATATCAGTTAGGATTATCTATAAATAAGAGACCCAAAATAGCGGTGGCTTCAACAAGTTGAAGTTTATTTTTTTCTCATGTAAAAGACTTCTGGAGGCTAGGCGTCTCCCAGTTTTCTACTCTGACTCATGCAAGATGTGGTCCTTGTCCTCATGGTCCAAGACGATGGCCTCATATTAACTTTCCAGGTAGCAGGATGCATGGGAGGAGGTCCAAAGAAGAAATGGGACAGGCAGAACTTAATCACATGGACACACTTAGCTTCCAGAAATGTACCCTTGGTTCTGGAAGGCGATGTGCCCAGCTAAAAACCCAAGGTTGTATTACTGAGGTAGAACTACATGCGTGCTGTAGCATCTACCTGCCCTCCCGTTGGCCTGCCTCTGGGGGAATAGAGGCTGGGGACACTAGTAGTCTTGCCATTCCCTTTGCCATCTGCAGGCTTTGCACCACCGTCTTCTTGCACTGAGGTTGCTGATAAGATGTCTGATGACAATCTGATTTTCGTTCCTTTGAAGGTAATCTGTTCTCTCCCCTGATGGTTTCAAATGAGAGACAGGTGCATCTGCAGAGGACAGAGCATTTCCTCACAATTTGCTACTAACTTGCACTTGTTCCTTTCTCAGACGTCTTCTTTCCTGTGCCCTCTGTGTTCACCCATTCAGCCCATGTGGGTGTTCACCAGCTTTGTGTCTGCAGCTCTCCTCTCTCTCTCGCTGGGTGACAGCCTCCTCCCATGGCTCAGGCTACCATCCATTGGGATGAATCCTAATGATCTCCATAGCTTCATCTTTTCCTTCAACCTCTGGATCCAAAGCATCCAGTCATCTACTGACCTGACTGACCCATGGCCACCCTCCACTCCCCACCAAACATGCCATCTGAACTTGCCACTTCCTCTCACTGCGCAGAACATTCTTCTGTGTCCGTCTTTCGAGGAACCACAAAACACTTTGCCCTTTTGCCCATGAGAGAAACCTGCCTTTTCTGTGTGGTCTGTACCTCTATATAGTCCTCCTTCTGTTTGAACTTCCTTCTTCTTTTCTTCCCTTGGCTAATTTTTTTTTTTTAATTTGAGAGAGGGGGGCACCTGGGTGGCTCAGTGGCTTAAGCCTCTGCCTGTGGCTCGCGTAACGATCTCAGGGTCCTGGGATCGAGCCCCACTTCTGGCTCTCTGCTCAGCGGGGAGCCTGCTTCCCCCTCTCTCTCTGCCTGCCTCTCTGCCTACTTGTGATCTCTCTCTCTCTCTCTCTGTCAAATAAATAAAAAATAAAAATCTTTTTTTAAGATTTTATTTATTTATTTGACAGAGAGCAATCACAAGTAGGCAGAGAGGCAAGCAAAGAGAGAGGAAGGGAAGCAGGCTCCTCGCTGAGCAGAGAACCCGATGCGGGGCTTGATCCCAGGACCCTGGGATTATGACCTGAGCTGAAGGCAGAGGCTTTAACCCACTGAGCCACCCAGGTGCCCCCAAAATAAAAAATCTTTAAAAAAAATAAATAAGTTTGAGAGAGAAAGGGCGGTGTGGGGGAGAGAGGAAGAGGGACAAGCAGACTCCCTGTTGAACCTGGAGCCCAAGGAGGGGCTGCATCTCACGACCCTGAGATCACGACGTGAGCCAAAACCAAGAGTCAGACGCTTAGCCAACAGTGCCTCCACGTGAAAGGAGTCTCTGCAGAACACAGCCAGGCAGAGATGAGTGGAGAAAAGATATGGGCAGGGAAGGAGTTCTGATGGCCTTGACTCCTGAGTCCCAGCCCTTTCAGCTGGGCTCCTTCCCTCACTCCTCTCACAGGACCTCCCCCAGTGACTTGAACCAACAAACTCCCTTTTTGTTTAAATTGCTTCGAGTGGGTTTCTAACACTTGTAAGGGAAAGAATTCTAATAGAGAACTCCGTAACAGTTTAATGAAAACCTGACTGGATGAAACGTCCTCAGTGCCTGTCTCCCTGACCCTCGCCCCCTCTGAGCATGGCGGGACACCCCCTCAGCCAGGCTCTTTGGAGAGGCACTACCGGTCCTTGCCTGCACTTATGGCGTAGAGTCGGAACTCCTTAGCCTGGCAAGTGAGACTTTTGCCAGCTGACCCCAACTGCCAGCCAATGTCCTGTCCTTTTCCTAGGCAGCCTCTGGGGCAGCCAGGTAAAGCTCACAGATAAAGTGCACTTGCCTTGTTGTTCCAGAACGTTGCACGTATGAAGGAGCCTCAACCAGGAGTACTCTCCCTCCCCTCCATGAAGCCCAATCCACCCTCCAAGACCAATCGCAAGGGGTACCTCCTTCACAGCCTCCCTGCCCCCGCTTAAACACAGTCCAGTCTCCTTTGCTGTAGCAGTCACCTTCCTGTACATCAGCACACTGACTGCAATTATCGTTTCCTCATTTGCCTCTCGCTTGCTAGACAGAGTTCCTCAAAGGCAGAGAGCTGCTCTTCACCCCGTTCTGTGTCCCCACTCCCCAACACCCACAGTGGGTTGTCAGCTAACATGTGATGAGTGGAGGTCCTAGGAAGAGGCTTCATTTCCTTATCTGTAGATGGTAGAAATGGAGTTCTTCTGAGCCCACACACCCCCATGTTTCAGGTTTCAGAAGAGAGGCAAGTCCTATGATCATTCACCAGGACCCGCTTCATGCGAAGAGGGTCAAGAGTGGAAAGGCAGTGTGGATGCCTCCTGACTGGCCTGCGTCTACACTGGCTTCTGGTCCAGTTAGTGATGGCACCATATTGTCTTAGGGAACTCTGATGTTCCCTGAGATTCTGAATTTTGAACAGCCCTGCTTCCTCCCTCACATTCTACCTCCCAGCAGTGGTAGAAAGAAACAAAAAGGTCCAGAAAAAGGAGTTCTTGTAAATCTCCCAATCCTCCTTTCACGTGGTAGGACAGACTCATCCCCGGGGTGTGTGGGGTGAGCTCTGGGGGAGTCAGAGAAGAAGCCTGGGGAGCTGGGGAGATTCTTCCTGTTGTACACGAAGCCGTCTTCTGAGTGTGACTCCGTGTTGCTCTGTGAGGCCTCCCACACCAGTGAGAGGCAGCATGGTGACAGTCTAGAATCCAGAGTGGCTGTGTGACCTCAGGTAAGCCACTTAACTTCTCTGGGCCACAATTTCCTCATCTGTAAAGTAAGGATGATAATAGTACTTAACTCACAGGCTAGCTGTGAGCTGTTATTTGTGAAGTCCATAATAAGTGCTATGCAAGTGCTTGTTCAGACTGTATTAGGATTTCATGCATGGAAATCCAATTTGGGGATCCCAGAAGACTTTTTGCCCTTAATAAAGAAACCCCTGGATAGGCCTGTAGTGGAGGTGGTGGTGGTGGAAAGGGTCCCAGAACTACCTGGGGGGCGGAAAAGAGAGTGAAATTTCTCAAGTATCCACAAGAGGGCACCCAATTGCGCAAAAGAGCCCACCTCATAATGGAGAGCCCCTGTGCCTCCTGGCCTTCGTTTACTTCTTTTTTTTTTTAAGATTTTATTTATTTATTTGACAGACAGAGATCACAGGTAGGCAGAGAGGCAGGCAGAGAGAGAGGAAGGGAAGCAGGCTCCCTGCCGAGCAGAGAGCCCGATGCGGGGCTCCATCCCAGGACGATCTCGGGGATCACGATCCCAGGACGATCTCGGGGATCATGAACTGAGCCGAAGGCGGAGGCTTTAACCCACTGAGCCACCCAGGCACCCAGCCTTCATTTACTTCTACTGGAGTATCTGTTCCAAAGCAGGTCAGTCAGGCCCAGACCACAAGTGGGTGACAATGGGTGACAGTGCTACCCAGTCATGATAAATGACTCATGGAAACCTCCAGATTCAGGCTGTGTGCACCCCAATACACACACTCTCACTACTCAGAGACCCAGATATCCCCAACCTTAGACACTGTCCCTGAACCTGCTATCCTGAAGACTGACTGGATATTTAGGAAAAAGAGCATCAGGTGTTTCCATGCCTAGATATGCTTGTCCCCTCACTCTGACGCCCCTCCCCTGGGGGAGTCAGACCCGCCGGCTAGCTCACCCATTGGGTCCTCAAATGGTCCTAACACACCATCATGGATTCTTCCCCTACCCCTCCCCTAGCTACCTGAGCCTGACCAGAGTCTGAACTGGGTAACCTGTATCCAGCTCTGGTCCTCATCTATGGTTTTTCAGAGAGAGCTGAAAGGAGGGGGAGGGGGAGGTGGTGGGATGGAGATTTCTGTCTGCCGGCTGAGACAGTGATGGCTGAGGTGGGGAGAACAAGCCCAGGGCCTGATTCTGTACAGAACTCCTGACTGACTAGAGACATCACTGCCCCTGGGTCACAAAGGGTTGGGAAGGTGGAGGTTAGGGAAGGGAGGTCGAGCACAAACTCTCTCTCCTCCTCCCCCTTCCTCCCCACAATCCAGGCCCAAGCCCACCTTTCCAGCAGCCAGCAAGGCCAGGATGCAGCCCTGCCACCCGGGGCAGAGGATAAAACACCAGGCTCTACACCTGGCCATTGCCACACCTGGCCATTGTCACCTCCCTGAGCCTGTCTCTTCCTCTGTAAGTCGGGGTGGGGGAGTGGAGAGGTATAACGACGTCCCCCAGCTCAGGCAATGCAGCGGCAGACTGGTTCCTGCAGGAGATGGAATCCTTCTCGGAAGGATGAGAGGAACAGGAATCCTGCCAACTAGAGGTGGAACTCAGAAGTAGTTCCTAAAAAACACTTTAGTTGGGGGCAGAACAGAGAAGACAGTGGTTCCCTCTCAAACGATGGCGGGGGTCCCCCATCTCACTGTCAGTCTCAGAACGCAACATCCTCCTGTCCGTGAGCTGACGGATCCCCTCCCCAGTTAGGGAGCCCCCCCGTGCCGTGGGAGCTGTGTCCCCCCCATCCCACACGCCCCGGGAAACCTGGCCCAAACCCGCAAGACAGTCCTCAAGGCCAGGAAGCCCGGGGAAGGTTGAGGGGGCAGGTGCTCCCAGGCATCCCGTTGAGCGCGCGCGCTGGCACGGACACCCGGTGGCCGCGGCGCATGCGGGTCGCCGGGGTCGCGGGAGCCCGGGGAGGGGGCGAAGGTACCAGAGCCGCGCCGCCCAGCCCGGCGATCCGCTGCAGCCGGCACGGTGGCCGCGGGGCGGAGCCCGAGGACCGGAGACGCCCGAGCGCCGCGGGGGAGCGGGCGCGTCACGGCCTCGGTCGCCTCTGGCCGCAGCGGCGCGGGGGCCCCGGTTGCCCTGGCGGTGGGCTGCAGGGCTGCGGGGCTGCAGGGCTGCGGGGCTGCGGCGCTCGGGACGCGCGGGATGGCGGGGCGGCCGTCCTCGGACCCCGTGGCCCGCGGCGGGGAAGCCCGGCTGGGACGCGGGACGGAGGGCGCGGGGAGCCCCGACTCCCGGGCGGGACCGAGGGGGCCCGAGGCTCCGCGCGCACGAAGGCGGGTCCCCTCCCCGACACGGGCACACGGGGATCGCGCCCCCCAGACGGGACCCCCGGCAGAGAGAGCTGGCCCACCGCACCCCTGCCACTGAGAGTTACTGACGGGACGGAAAAGGCACCTCAGGTCCCACACAGTAAAGCACTGAGGGTCAAGAGGTGGCTGGATTGGGGGCGGGGGCACTTTGCAAGAAAAAGGGTGTGTGCGCGCGCGGGGTAGGTGGGGGGCGGTGGGAGGGGTGGGAGGCGCGAGCCACTGCCAACAGCATTTTATACAATTTATACAGGGTCTGTGGACCCTTTCCAGGCCGAAATGCTCTTCGCATGTATTTAATTAAGTCGCTGCTGGCTTCCTTCTTGCAGATAAAAGCGATGCAAATCGATTGCAGAAAATTTGTGACAAAATTCAGAAAATTATAAGCTGCTCCTAATCTTACCACCCAGAGACAGTCATTGGTAAGCAAACTGTATTTAAACCCCTGTCCTGCTTTCAAGCTGTAACATGATCTCAAGATCACTTTCCCATATCATCAAATAATCGGTGAAGGCATGATTTTTGAAGTTGTGTCCTATTTACGTGGAAGGCTACATGACCACTTGTTCAGCCCGGTCTCTATTTGCTGGCCGGTGAGGCTGTCAATCTCTAAATAGTGTCCCGGAGCCAGCCGCAGCCAACCTGTCCTCCCACCCTCCCAGGGGGATCGGAGCCCATGGGGGAGCTTAGTCTTTTAGCATGAGCACTAAGAGTAGGATCATTGAGTGAATATACCAATGCTCTTTCTCAAATTTATTTGAATTCTAAAAGAAGTACCAGCTCCTTGGGAAATATAAAAGCCATCCTAAGGGTCCAAAAGAGACTACCGAACTCCTATCCCCTCCCTCTTTGTCTAACTGCTCTGGGGTGCCACTCACTGTTGAAGCTTTTGTAGAGAAGGTTCAAGATTTTCCCGTAGGCACTGAGAAGGAGACACACCCTAAGGTGTATATGTGTGTATGATGGGGCAACAGCAGATCGCACAACCAAAAGTCAGAGTTATTTGAAATTAAATCAATCATTGTAAGAAAAATACAAATTCCCTGTAGACAGCAACAACTCATCAAATAACATTAGGAAAGAAAGTGCTCGCTTCGGCAGCACATATACTAAAACATTAGGAAAGAAAGAACATAATTGTTGATAATGATGAACACCTGAGAACTTAATTAGGAATAAGCTGAGTTGAGACTTGTACTCTCTTCCCCTTTCACCTGCCTTGTTTCGGAGGTGACCCCACCCTAGGGGTTCCCTGGGGGATGACAACTCTGCCTTCAGAGCTAAGGAGCAGGAGGGAGCTCACTACATCAGACCCGTCACTGTCAACAGGCAGTGTGAAACTCAGATCTCTGCAAACACCGTCATAGGCGTCATCTCAAAGTCCCTTAAGTAGGAGGTGGAAAGACATTCCAGAAAGGGAAGGAACACACTGGGGAGGAGCCGAAGTACCTCATATGCCTTTTTGTTTCTAATCCTTGTACCAGTCTACTTGGTGAACACTATTGCCCCATTTTACACAGAAAAAGTACAAAATCAAAGCCAAATTCTCCCCAGACCCCTCTACATCTTTCAGTATCATTATCTACCTTGGCACCTCACCAGAACACAAGCCCTGAGTGGCAGGGCACAGCCAGGCCCAGGCAGGGGCACCTGCAACATGGTGGATAAGGAGATACAACATAGGCTTCTAAGAGGATTTCTGACCAGAAGGACAGGTTAGGGTGTGCTCAGAGCCAGGTGAGAGGGCTTCATAGGACACTGTCTCAGTCCTGGCACCAGGAGTGAGGTCCAGGGAGCCCTCCTATGCTCACCTCCGAACCAGTCCAGAGCCAGGCCCTGGGAAAGGGCTACAGGAGGGGCCTGTCCTATATGCAACAAGGTTTGGGAGAGGATGGGCATTTCTTGCACAGATACAGATTGACACCCCGGAGCACATGAGCAAACACACACACACCCCCCATTGACACTCAAAGCACAGCACCCTGTCCTCTAGAACCATGGGTCCTAATGGCACTGGCATCATAGCTTCCATCCAACCTGCACTAACCCACTCTGGGGTCTCCCTTCCAGGACCCCAGGTTCAAGGGTCTGAGGGCTTTTCCTCTAGACCCCCCACAGAGAGTGGGCCTCGATTTACCTCCATGACCATGAAAGCAGATGTGGGGACAGTGGGAGTCAGGAAGATCTCTCAGTTCTGACTCTGCTGTCTTTCCTAATGTTATTTGATGAGTTGTGCTGTCTACAGGGAATTTGTATTTTCTTTGGCTTTTATATTTCCCAAGGAGCTGGTACTTCTTTTAGAATTCAAATAAATTTGAGAAAGAGCATTGGTATATTCACTCAATGATCCTACTCTTAGTGCTCATGCTAAAAGACTAAGCTCCCCCATGGGCTCCGATCCCCCTGGGAGGGTGGGAGGACAGGTTGGCTGCGGCTGGCTCCGGGACACTATTTAGAGATTGACAGCCTCACCGGCCAGCAAATAGAGACCCGGCTGAACAAGTGGTCATGTAGCCTTCCACGTAAATAGGACACAACTTCAAAAATCATGCCTTCACCGATTATTTGATGATATGGGAAAGTGATCTTGAGATCATGTTACAGCTTGAAAGCAGGACAGGGGTTTAAATACAGTTTGCTTACCAATGACTGTCTCTGGGTGGTAAGATTAGGAGCAGCTTATAATTTTCTGAATTTTGTCACAAATTTTCTGCAATCGATTTGCATCGCTTTTATCTGCAAGAAGGAAGCCAGCAGCGACTTAATTAAATACATGCGAAGAGCATTTCGGCCTGGAAAGGGTCCACAGACCCTGTATAAATTGTATAAAATGCTGTTGGCAGTGGCTCGCGCCTCCCACCCCTCCCACCGCCCCCCACCTACCCCGCGCGCGCACACACCCTTTTTCTTGCAAAGTGCCCCCGCCCCCAATCCAGCCACCTCTTGACCCTCAGTGCTTTACTGTGTGGGACCTGAGGTGCCTTTTCCGTCCCGTCAGTAACTCTCAGTGGCAGGGGTGCGGTGGGCCAGCTCTCTCTGCCGGGGGTCCCGTCTGGGGGGCGCGATCCCCGTGTGCCCGTGTCGGGGAGGGGACCCGCCTTCGTGCGCGCGGAGCCTAGGGCCCCCTCGGTCCCGCCCGGGAGTCGGGGCTCCCCGCGCCCTCCGTCCCGCGTCCCAGCCGGGCTTCCCCGCCGCGGGCCACGGGGTCCGAGGACGGCCGCCCCGCCATCCCGCGCGTCCCGAGCGCCGCAGCCCCGCAGCCCTGCAGCCCCGCAGCCCTGCAGCCCACCGCCAGGGCAACCGGGGCCCCCGCGCCGCTGCGGCCAGAGGCGACCGAGGCCGTGACGCGCCCGCTCCCCCGCGGCGCTCGGGCGTCTCCGGTCCTCGGGCTCCGCCCCGCGGCCACCGTGCCGGCTGCAGCGGATCGCCGGGCTGGGCGGCGCGGCTCTGGTACCTTCGCCCCCTCCCCGGGCTCCCGCGACCCCGGCGACCCGCATGCGCCGCGGCCACCGGGTGTCCGTGCCAGCGCGCGCGCTCAACGGGATGCCTGGGAGCACCTGCCCATTTCTACCCACTCGACCTTCCCCTTTGTCCGCCTGGGCTTCCTGGCCTTGAGGACTGTCTTGCGGGTTTGGGCCAGGTTTCCCGAGTCGTGTGAGGTGGGGGGACAGCAGCTCCCGCGGCCCGGGGGCTCCCTAACTGGGGATGGGATCCGACATAAGATACTAGACGTAAAGACGTGTTTTCTCCGTGGAGTGCGCTGTGTTGAAGCCGGGATCTGGTATTCCTGCCTGACCGCCAGAGGGAATGGGAACTTGACCGGGACACGTAGTCAGCAGCAGAAGGGAGGACTGTCTAGGCTGATAGCGTCTCTAATCTATGGCCTTCTGAAGGGCACTTGCTGCTTGCTTGCCGCCCCCCCCCCCATAGTTTATATTCTGCTCAGTATCACCACCCTCTTAGATGTGTCTGTCAGATTCGTGGGTGGGGGGTGGAGGACGTGGGAGGAGGGATCAGGATTCAAGGCTGAGCCAGGCAGGGCTGAGAAACTGTCCTAGGAGTGCCCATGGCTTTGTGGAGGAAACTGATCGCATAGGTCATGGCAAATGTGCACTGGAGTTGCAGTGGCACGGTAGAATAGGCATACCTCTGCACCTTTCACACCAAATCCCAGGGACAGACGGGAGAGAGGCAGGGGTGCAGGGATAGTGCGTGCAAACTGGAAATGCCGAAGAAGTTCTGTAATCTGGAAATCAGCCTTCCTGAGGAAGCAGCTCACTACACATATTTATGGCGAAGACCGCTCTGGGTAGAGTGTGAGTCAGGGTAGCTGGCAGTGCTGCCTCTGGAGCCGGGGGCAGCAGCGATGAGGGGGAAGGCAGCACCGCCCCCCCCATCGCTGCTGCTGAGAGGCACGCATGAGTGACACCTGCAGAGCTGTGGAAACAGACTGTGAGCCCCACGATGGGAAAGGCAGGATCTAGATGTCCTTGTGTGCAGAAGACGAACTCCCAGCTCATCCCTCCTGGCAGCACATTTGCTGCCAATGGAAGGTCTAACATCCGGAGAGTTAAGTGAGCAAACAAGAGATGTGTCAAGAAGTACAGTGAGTACCTCCAGGAGGCAGTGAGACACATGGGCAGTCCCCAGTGAACCAGAGCTCCTGATGTCCCCATCCTTGGTAGTCCCCCTCTCACGCTGGCCCTGGGCTAGCCTCTGACCTGCTTGAATCCGTGCGCTTTGGCAGAAGTGTGCCATCTCTGGGTTTCAATTTTGTGTTCTGTGTTTGTGCTCTTGGCAGCCCTGAGTCACCATTTAAGAAGTCCAGATACCCCCCACTGGCGAGATGAAGTAGAGATGGAACAGAAAGTCCCCCAGGCTACATGAAGAGAGAGAAGCCTGACTGTCCCAGCTGACCACCCCGCCCTCAACTGACCTGCCAGCTGAATACAGCTATATGGGCCACCGGCAAGACCGAGAGAGCTCCCCACCGAGCCTGCCAAGGGTACAGAGCCACAAGCAAATAGTTGTTTGAGTCCATTTCGTTTGGGGCAGTTAGTTAAACAGCAGCAAATAACTGAAACAGAATGCAAGATAACATCACACACACACACACACACACACACACACACACACACACAAGTTCTGGAAATTAAACACTTGATTGTTGGGGGGGGCTGCGTTTCCATTTTTTTTCTTAAGTGGTCTCTTGTGCTTATTCTTCCAGAGTACCAATAACATTTAGAATCACATTGTCGGGACGCCTGGGTGGCTCAGTTGGTTAAGTGGCTGCCTTCGGCTCAGGTCATGATCCCAGCGTCCTGGGATGGAGTCCCGCATCGGGCTCCTTGCTCGGCAGGGAGCCTGCTTCTCCCTCTGCCTCTGCCTGCCTCTCTGTGTGCCTGTGCTCGCTCTTTCTCTCTCTCTAACTAATAAATAAATAAAATCTTAAAAAAAAATTAAAGAATCACATTGTCAAGTTGCAAAGAGGATCACATTAAACTTTTTTGTTACAGAAGTAATATATGTATATATTCATAATAACAAGCCAAACAATGCAAAAGGCATAAAGATGATTATAATAATTTCTCTTTCTTCCCACCCTATTCCATCCCCCTGACAACCACTGTTTAGAGTTTAGTATTATCCTTACCATTCTTTATGCTTCTAGAAACATGGAAATATATACATGGGATCATGATTTTTTTCTTTTCACTTTAAAATAATGAATATGGGATCATATGGTTGACATTACTGTGAAATTTGTTTTTCTTATTCAAGAGTCAATCATAAAAATGCTTCCTTCCTGGTCAATAACTATAAATCTTCCTCATTTAATTTTTTAAGTTTACTTTTCCTTTCTAACTCTCATCATACGGTAGTTTAAAGAGCTCAGTTATTCTGGAAGTCTTGTGAAAAGCTCTGTTGTTCTCGAGGCAACCTCCCTCGATTCCTTTAGCTCAAAATAACATATTTATATAGCTACTTATTCATATAAGTATGAACATTGGAGACAGTATCTATTTATTTTTTAAAGATTTTATTTACTCGTTTGAAAGAGAAAGTGAGAAAGAACGACAATGGGGAGGGGCAAAGGGAAAGGGGGAAGCCGTCTCCCTGCAGAGCAGGTAGCCAGATGCAGGACACTATGCCAGGACTCCAAGATCATGACCTGAGCCGAAGGCAGGTGCTTAACCAACTGAGCCACCCAGGCACCTGGAAACAGTATCTATTTACTTCCTAATATGGAAGATAAGGATTTACTTACTGTCCTATCTCCAATCCTTATCTCATGAACATGCTTGCTTCCCAACACAATCTCAATATAATTATATCCTAAATATGGCTGGAAATGTGATACACTAGATCAACAGTCCATGTTTACATTATTGGGACCATGTAAAACCCTGTTCATAACTGAAACTCATAGAATTACTTTCCTGAATAAATTTTTACAAGTAATCTCTGCGCCCAATGTGAAGGTCAAACTCACAACCCAGAGATCAATAGTCACAAGCTCCACCAACTGAGCCAGCCAGGTGCCCTGAAACAGCTTTCTTTTTTCCTTTGAAGTTAGTAATTGCTTTTGTTTTCCTATTCTATGAATATATCACTACTCCAATCCCAAACACTTTGCCAATTATCTAAATCTCTTCTCAATACTCTTGGAGACATTGAGTATTTTCATCCATTTCATCTGATGAAAGTATCTTTCCCGAACCAAATCCTCCCTCCTGCTCTGATCTGGACTGACTGCTGTCCACACTGCTGCCCATCGTCACCCTAGGGAGTCCTGTTGCTTTTCTCTTGAGCTGGAGTCCTGATTCCTGTGTCCTGTGTCTCCTCTTTCTTGACTTTTGCCCTCATTTTGGTAGAGTATATGCCCCAGTAGCTTCCTGAGAAGGCCTAATGTGGCAGATAAGTATTTTCGGAATTTGCGCATCTCAAAAGTTTTTCATTCAGTTCACATGAAATTAGGAGTTTTCCTGAGTACAAAATTCAAAGAAATAACTTTCCCTCAGAGAAGTTATGGTTCATTGCCTTCTAACATCCAATGTTACTCTTGAGGGGTCCAAAGCCTTTCTGATTTTTTATTTTTCACCTGTGAAGTCTCTTTTGCTCTCTCCCAGGAAGTTTGTAGGGTCTTCTCCAGATCACTAGACTGTGTGTTTTGTGATGATGTGCTTTGATATGGATCTATTTTATCTTCGCTGAAGAAATCTCTTCTGAAAGCTTTCAGCTAGCTCCAACACAAGAGGGTCAAAAATCCACATTTGGGGATGGGCTAAAGCTTGGAAAAGACTTGCCACCAGGTTTGCAGACTGAGTGACCCTTTTGTCTGCTTCTTTTTGAGAACGGGGCACTAAAAACGTATTGGAAGAGCTGAGTTCATGAGTGGGTTTGTCCACAGTGGACTCGTGTAGAGGTCAGGCTGGACCTTTTGTGGGGAACCCTTTTGGGTCTGTCCTCATGAGCTAGTCAGAGTCTCTAAAAAGGACCCTTTGACCCCTCGCCCATGGGGCTGAAGCCTCATGCCAGAGCCTGGGCACTAAGTGGAAGAAGAGGTTTGAGAAGAAAGTCTCAACATTTAACATGTAAACGTCACTTATCCTTCTGGTTCTTGAAGGGGGGTCCTGCCCTCTGCTACATCTGGCCTTTTGCAGCTGGCTCAGAGACCATTTATTCTAATCTCTCCACACAGTAAGCCTCCAGTTTTCTTTGGGGAATTGGAAGGGAAGGTTGTTCAGCCGTGTTGAGTGTGAAGATAATCTGAGGATATAGCTGTTTCTTTTTTTTTTTTTTTAAGATTTTATTTAGGGGCACCTGGGTTGCTCAGTGGGTTGATCCTCTGCCTTCGGCTCAGGTCATGGTCTCGGGGTCCTGGGGTCGAGCCCGGCATCACACCGGGCTCCTTGCTCGGCAGGGAGCCTGCTTCTACCCCCTCTACTTGTGATCTCTGTCAAATAAATAAATAAAATCTTAAAAAAACACAATTTTATTTATCTTTGCTAGAGAGAGAGAGAGAGCAAGCACACAAGCAGGGGGGAAGGGGCAGAGGGAGAAGCAGACTCCCTGCTGACCAGGAGCCTGATTCGAGACTCGATCCCCGGACCTTAGAACTATAACCTGAGCTGAAGTCAGACACTTAACTGACTGAGCCCCCCCCAGGCACCCACGGAGTGTAACTGTTTCTAAAATATTCTCTTAAATAATCCTCCCTCCCCATTTTTTCCAACCTCATCTTCCCCCCCCACCCCGTTTCCAGAAGTACCTGGCACCTTCCATGCCAGAGCCTTTGGGGAACCATGTAAACATCAGGGTCATCCCAGGCTTTTCCCCCTGCCAGGTCCACAGGCAGCTTTCTCGGGTTGGCCTTCACTCACTTTTGGTTTTCAGCTTCCAAAATGTCATGGATCCTGTCTCCCATCTCAATCACTATGCTCATCTTTAATGTCTGTAAATGTCTTTTAACAACAATGCCGTGGATGTGATAAACAGAAATTTGGCTCCACCTAAAAAAAAATGAAGTGTGGAAATCATAAGAATGCAAATGACAATAAGATTCATTTTTCCTTATTCTCAATCTCTCTAAATAGCATTTACTGTGAAGATTAGTTCAAAATGGATCACAGACCTAAGTGTTAGGTCTAGGAGAAAACACAGGAGACAATATTTTTGATTTTAGGTTAGGCAGAAATCTATTAAATGCCACACCAAAAGCATGATCCATCGGAGAAAAAAGTGGATTCCATCAAACTTAAAAACTTACACTGGGGGCGCCTGGGTGGCTCAGTTGGTTAAGCATCTGTCTTCTGCTCAGGTCACCATCCCCGGGTCCTGGGATCAAGCCCCACATCGGCTCCCTGCTCATTAGGGAGTCTGCTTCTCCCTTGCCCTGCAGGGCTCCGCCTGCTTGTGCTCTCTCTCTCTTTCAAATGAATAAATAAAATCTTTAAAAAAAAAAAGCTTACACTGTTCAGATAACACTCTTAAGAGATGAAAAGGACAAGCCATAGTCTGGGAGACAATATTTGCAAAACATGTATCCAATAAAGGATTTGGACCTAGAATATATCAAGAAGTCTTAAAACTCAATAATAAGAAAAAAACCCAACTCAATAATAAATGGGCAAAAGACTTGAACAGCTTCTTCCGTAAAGGAGGTTTATTCATGATAAACAAGCACATGAAAAAAATCCTAAGATATTGCTCTTTAGTAAAATGAAAATTAAAGCCACAATGAGATGCCACTAGGTCTATTAAAATAGCTAAAAACAGGACTCCTGCTTCTTCCTCTCCCTTTGCCCCTCCTTCCCATTCGCTCGTGCCTTCTCTGTCAAATAAATAAATGAAATCTTTAAAAAAATAAAACAAAATATCGCCCTAAAAGTCAGCATTAGAACAGAAGTGCCCCGGGGGAACTTTAAGGCCATAATCCAGGCAAGGATTGCCAAAAGCACAGCCTGCATCTCCCTCTGCCCTCCCCCCCGCAACCCCCTCTCATGCTCTCCCTCTCTCTCTCTGACAAATAAATAAAATCTCTAAAGAAATAGCTAAAAACATAAAAACCAAATTCTTTTTTTTTAAGCACTCATAATTTGAGGATTTTTATTTTATGTACAATGAACTGGCATTAAGGTAGGTATCTTGGATATCTGCAGGTAGGTATCTTGGGTGACCCATTCAAGGAAGTTCACTTAATCCAACTTAATGAAGTCTATACCCTTCGCATACCGACGGAAACACTGGCGGCACATATTGAGGCTGTATTTCCGGATCAGACCGTGCGGGTTTGAGCAGATAGGACAAGAATGAGAACCCTGGCCAAATTTCCTCGGATGGCTCCAGTAGAGCTGTAGAGCTGCTAGTGACCCATCTTGCTCTCTCAAATGCAACGAAGCAAAAAAAAAGTAAAAACCAAATTCTTGACTATGACCCCTGTGGATGAAGATGTGGAGCAGTTGCAGATCTCACCATGCGAAATGGGGCAGCCACTCTGGGAAACGGCTTGGCAGTTTCTAATAAAGTGAAACAAACATTGAACAATTTTTTTGTAAAGTTAAGCGTACATCTAGCATGAGGTTCAGCAATTTTACTCCTCTCTCTCTATATATGAATATATATACACACATACACATATATACATACATACATATATTAATTAATTAGTTAATTAATTAATTTTTAAAGAGAGAGTTAGGGGAGGGGCAGAGGGAGGAGAGAGACGATCTTAAGCAGGCTCCACGCTCAGGGCAGAGCAGACGCAGGGCTCGATCTCATGACCCCAACATGAAATCAAGGGTCAGATGCCTCAGCCAACAGAGCACCCAGGCGCCGCTCCACTCTTCGGTATTTATCCAAGTGAAGAGGAAACTCAAGTTCACACAAAAATCTGTACAAGGATGTCTGTTGTGGCTTCATTCATAATTGCCGAGAACTGGAAATAACCCAAATGTCCTTCAGCTGGTGAACAGATAAATTATGGCACATCCTTACAAGGGGAAACTCCCCAGAGACACAAGAAAGTGAACTGTGGATAAGTACAGCCTCGAGAATCTCAAATGCATTCTGGTTAAGCGAAAGAAGCCAGGCTCGAAAGCTTTGTATTGTATCATCCCACGTGTATGCCATTTAGGACTAGGGGACTAGGCAAACCTATCCGTGATTGTGGGGGGCTGGGGGTGGGGGGGAGGAGTTGGCAACACAAAAAGAATTCTTCGAGGTGATTGTGGTGGTGGTCTCCCCATTGTATGTATTCGTCAAAAGTAATAGAAC